>CAEGAF010031603.1:0-35044 GCA_903067075.1 Micropoecilia bifurca | reverse complement strand
GCTATATAAAGAACTCGGGACCAATTTTTTTATTATTAGACATCCATATTTGTAATGAACGGAACAAATCATGTTCCGTTCAATACCGGACGGGTGGCAACATAACTGTGGCGTCTATTCTATGCGCCTTATAATGAGGTGCACCTTATATATGAACAAAGTTTTAAAATAGGCCATTCATTGAGGGTGCGCCTTATAATCCGGTGCGCCTTATAGTGCGGAAAATACGGTACTCAAAAATATTAATCAGTTTGGCGAGAATGTCGCCTACCTGTGCAGTGCATGTAAGAATGGGTCAAAATGAGTTTCTCATGGTATAGCTTTTAGTAAAAATTGCACACTTTAATGTCTACAAGGTTAGTTTTTAACTTAACTAAAATAGAATATGCTTTTCTTACTCTAATTATTGTTGCTTATTTTCATTGTGATGGAGTTTATTTATATTAGTTTAATGTTGTTTTTGATTTTTGTACATGGACACAATAGGGGATTGAGAGGAACACAGGGGAGCATGTTGACTGTCCTCTATATTGTGTAATCCTGCCAATGATTCACAGTTAAAATGTTTGTCAGCTAAAGAGTTTTTTGGCTCAGTGGGTAGAGTTGTGGTCTTGCAGTCAAGAAGTTGGGGGTTTGATTCCTATTTTGTCCTCTGCCACGTGTTCTCATTGGTACGACTAGAATAGTGCTTCATATATTCAGTCCATTTACCAGTTAAATTAAAATAAGATCTGATTAAGTCATGTAGTGATGCAGTTTAAGGTGTTTTATCTAAAAAAAATAGGTTGTTTCATGATTTTTTTTTTTTTTGCAGGTTAAAAAAATTCTGCAGGATGTTGAAATACTGAACTGGAAATTATGCACTTTAAAAAACAAGAAAAGAAAATAAAGAAATGAGTAGTGATGCAAGACCTTTGCACAATTATTGAAAAATAAAAATTCAAAAATGTCTTTATCGTAGCTGCTAAGAGTTAACCAAGTGTGATGTTGTTTTAATAGTAATTTTCTCCGTTGTCGTTGCTCTTTCCCAGATCAAACGCCTACCCCCACTCGTTTTCTTAAGAACTGCGAGGAAGTCGGTCTGTTTAACGAACTCGCCAGCTCCTTCGAACAAGATGATGAAGACAAGAAGGCGAAGAACTCTGTAAGAAATCAACATTGGGAGGACGGCCAGGATGGCTTTTTTCTGTTGCGCTAATGTTCATCTCTGTGTGTATTGTTATGTTCAGACTGGGGAAATTTCCTACATACTCCAGTGTACTAAAAAAAAAAACCTCATCTTTACTTCCCTCTTTCGAACTCAGTTGCTGATTTAATCAAAAACTAGTTTGAAATTCCTGTGTTGCACAGTTTTCTTTCCTGCATCATTAGAATTTCAGTTATTGCAGAAGTTTGCAAGTACAGTTCTCAGCAGATGCATTGGTTGTTCATTGCACTGAACATGGAGTTTCATGAAGCTAACCGTGACAAGCAGATTTGTATAATAAATGCCAACTTCCCTTTTTAAATGCTTTATTATTCTGTTTTTTGTTTTTTCTTTTGTTTTTTTTCCGTTGTCACATCACAGGTTCCTGCAGCCAACTCTGTGGCTTTAGACATGAGCCTGCAGACGTCGTCAGATGTGAAGGTGAAACGGGAGTCACCCGTGGAAGTCGACTCCTCATCTCCAGGCAGCCCTGAATCGATATCTGGGAAGTCGGACAGCAACCAGGAGCCAGTGGTTAGAGGAAAGGTGTGGAGGATTAAAAAAAACCCAAAAAACTAATTTATCACTGCCGCTTTGGCTCTACAATATTTGGTTCTAAATGTATTAATTCCATTTTTTGTAAAATCTTGTTATAAATATATCAAATCGTTTCTCTTGTAGGACACACCACCTAGGAGTTCAGCTCCCACTCCAACTATTGTCCGCCCAGGTTCTCTTCCACTACACTTGGGCTTCGATGCCCTTCACCCCACCATGCCGTCACCCACCTCCGTCATCACACAGGCTCCGCCTTCAAATCGCACCTTGGGGTGAGTAATTTTCAGCCGTCTGCATCTCACTAAAAATATACCTGTGATAATTTGATGATATCCAACTTGGACTTGCTAATGCTGATTTTAGCTGGTGGTTGTTGCACTGCACTGCTACCGGGATTTCACTGAGCAAATGAGGACGAGCCTTCTACTGGATATCCATTTATCTTTTAGCTGGCATCAAGCTATATAACCCAGATTGCTGCAATGAGTAACTTCTCATTTCTTAAGCATGTTGAAAGACGTAGCCCGTGTTAGTGGAAATAGATGCTCGTCTGTTAAGAAGGGTCGAGTATGCAGTTACAATTAGCAACAAATTGGAGCTGGAAGATGTTAAACAAAAGTTAAAGGTTCCAGAAGTTACTATTCTCCACCAGCTGAGTGCAAAGTCAGAGAACTGGAAGAGCTTTAAACTGGTAGTTGGCAACAAATGTGATGTTTTTCTCTCCTGGTGGGTTTTCTTTTGGCCTCTAACTAGAGTTGATTAGTCCATTGGATTGGCCTCGGACACAATGTTTATGGCCTTGAGCCGGGTTCGTTTTTTTTAAAAGATTTTTTTACTTTTAGGCCTGATAAACTCTACTCCCATTGTCAATACACGACTGGTGAAAAATGTCTGCAACACTGGATGGAAATAAATCTTGTGACTTTGCAGAAGCTTGTTTAAAACAATGCCACAGAAAATGGCATAATCAAAGCTCAAGACCACATAAAGTAATATTGGTGTGTCATGTTTTTTGTTTGTTTTTTTTTGGTGGCAACGTTTTTTTGTCCAGGCATTGTATAAAATAACAGAAGAAGAGCATCCGGTATGTTTTTCTCAGCCTTCCAGATGTGAGACACAAGTGATGATTTTTATTTTGGGGTCAGAAACATCACACCTTGTTTAAAAGAGGGTAAATATGATAAATGAACTGAACTCATTTAGTCATACTGACCACTCAAAGTGCTTTTTATCAGAGCTGCATTGAGAGCTAATTGGTGAGCAATTTGGGATTAAGTGCCTTGCTCCAGAGGCACATGGATGTGTGGCTGGGCTCCGTCTCTCAGCTTTCAGATTACATCCTGACTACTCTACTGAATGAGCCAGAGTCGGTCATATCAGGGTTTTACAATTTTAAAATAAAGACAAAATGATCAACAGGGTTCCTGCATACTCTAGATAAATCTGGAAATGAATTTAGGTATTTTTGATTTGCATTTATTCTGATAATAATGGAAAAAAGTCTGTAAATGCATTTATATTTCCAGACTTTATTCTCTCCTTTGTCTAAATGTTGTTTCCTTCCTTCCAACCTGCTTCCTATCCTTCCTTTTATTGTGTCCAGTCTCCCTTCTTTTCTTGTATTATTTCTTCCTGCCTTGTACTCTCCTCTGTAAGTTGTTGTTAGTTCGTTTTTTTTAGTATTTTATGTTCTATAAAATACTACATAGGAACTGAGAACTTTGGGACACTTAATGTGGAAAGGTCTGGGAGTTTTACGCTATAATATGTGTTAAAAGTTAAAGTTGTTTTTAGCTTCTAAAGTTGTTTTTAGCTTCTAAAGCTGCAGCATTTTTGTGTATTCCCTAGAAAATGTAAATCCCTACCTTAACCACAAAATATTGAAAAGGCTCAGTGTTTCCTAATGAAGTATGCACCCAGATAAACAAATTTGTAATTAAAATAAACTAAAACAACAAAAATATATTGTAGAAAATTAACTAAAGATGTAATATTTTACTAATCAGACTACACCCAGCAATAACCATAGGGAGTTGGTCAGTTTTGCTATGTTTTGTTAAGTTTATAAAATTAATTAAAAAGAGCTTTTTTTAAAGTTATCTTTTCTAAATGTCATATACTGTTTTTAATTTCAGTTTCAGTCTAATCTGCACATCTGACTGTATTCCTTAATCATTTTTAACCTCTGGTTAGTTGTGGTTTTAAATGGGTCT
The DNA here is from genome assembly GCA_903067075.1 of Micropoecilia bifurca. Classification (NCBI taxonomy): domain Eukaryota; kingdom Metazoa; phylum Chordata; class Actinopteri; order Cyprinodontiformes; family Poeciliidae; genus Micropoecilia; species Micropoecilia bifurca. The sequence goes on along the minus strand of CAEGAF010031603.1, from coordinate 31,087 downwards.
AATTTAACAGATAAACTGTGTTGAACACTGATGACAGGAGACATTTTAGAAAACCACTTCTGAATTGTCCATTGGTGCTTTCTTACTGTAAGTCTGTTGCAATTTGCTCGTGTGTGCTGTTTTTAAAGCACTTCAAAAATGTACTGAGAAACCCAGAGTGCCAGCTTGTTTAAGGAATGACAGTTTTTTTTGTCTTTTATGTTTTGTGTAGTTATGTTTGACCTTTAAGAGCTCCCTCAATATGATACAAGGTTATATGATATAAGGGTTAATACCTATGCTTAAATGGATGACAGCACAATAAAAGCAATTCATGCAAACGTCTCCTTTTTTCCCCCTCCTGTTGTCTCTTTATAGTTCACCAACTAGCCATTACCCAATGATGATGCTTCCCACTGGTCAGGCTGTGCCTGTGCTCCCCGGTCCTGTCCAGATACCCTCTGTCATTAATGTAAGACAGACCAGCAGTATGTACAATGTCATCGTTGGAGGGAATAAGTCTGTTACGTCTTAATTTATGTGGATTTATGCATCATGTCTGACTCCAGCTGGCTCGACCCATGTGTATGGTACCCAACATTCCTGGAATCCCTGGTCCTCCTCTGGGAGGCAGCAGCAGCGGCTCCAACTCCCCCTCTGGCTACAGCAGCATCCACTCAGAGGCCAAGATGGTCAGCACTAAATTAGCTCTCTATTTCTATCTCTTTATCTCTCCTTCTTGTCTGCATCCTTCCCCTCCAGACTTGGTCTGCTTTGCCTTACTTTGTACATCATATGACATTTTACTGCAGTAAGTTATTTAACCCTTACATGCATCGCCACAGTAGGTGCTGGAAAAAGTGAAGGCTGCTGCTTTCTTTTGGCATGTTAACTAATTTGAAGAGCAATAGTTTCCATAAAAGCTTTGGCTGTTTTATTCGTACCCAGAAAGCTATTGTTGTAGGATTAATGTATACGGATTAATGTATATGTTGTGACTAATAGGTTTTGTACCTTATTGGCCAGTCTTCTTTGCCAACAGGACAATAGGGGATCACAGTGCAACATCATAATAATCGAGTATCATCATCTGAAACTTTTCCCAGGGACATGCAATGCCTCAAGAGCCAAGCCCCGAATAGATAGATCACCATGTCACATGAGTGTGCTGCAGAAAACAAACCTTTTTATATCCACTCCTCAGAGAATTGATGCTATTTCCCCTATAAATAAACTTGCATCACACAGCTCACCTTTTACATAAGTGGGAACAACAACTTGCTTCAAACTGTCTAAAACGGGAGCTGCATGTGAGTTATTATGTTGAGTTACTTTTTGGAAAAATCCTGTCCAGGGATCCTTTTTTCTTTGCTGATGATAGAATGCTAGTTGAATAGTGGTGTATCCACTGCAGGATCTCACATAATAATTTTTTTTTAAAAGTGCACTGAAAAACCCCACAAACCCTTTAGTCTTACTTCTGCTTTGCGTGGATGTCGGTAAATGACATCACAGGACACACAAGTATCAGGCTAATTGGTGAACCTTTTTGCAAACAAGTGACTTTTGACAGATTTTAATTTAAGCTCTGAATGATTCAAGTTTCATTAGAGTAACAGAGGTTCAACCTCACAAGTCTGAGCTGGAGTTTGACTCTAGTGTCACTCAAACTACGATATATGGCAACACTCAATTAAATGGTAACACAATGGTATATTTCTGCTTAGATTTTTTTCCATTTGATTTGTTTCCACTGATGTTGGGCTGTAATAAAATAGATAGATCCCGTGTTCTGCTACGCCTCGTTATCATTTTCAGCTCAGAAAGCCGATGATGTGCTCAGAAGTCTGATCAGGGGCATTATGTCTGTTGCTTTAGGGTAGATTTCAACTTGATTGTAAGTAAAGATTTTATCTTGTAGGTGAATGCCATTTAAAATAAATTAGTGTGGCTGGAAGTTTTGGAGTTAACATTGACTTGCTGCAGTAATTTTATTGCCTGAAAGCAGGCATTTTTATACCCTCTGTGTTTTGATCATTTTCACAACAGTAGTGCCACTTTGCTCATAGTGTCAGCTTGGTATACGAGTGCAACTTCCTGTGTTTGCCAGTGATATCTCTCTCTTAACTGTTTTTCCCCTGTAGCGCTTGAAGGCAGCGCTGTCGCAGCAGAGCCCATCGGGTCAGAACTTGGGATCCATGGTGATGGGCAGCAGCTCCATGGTTCCTCAGAAGGCAGAGCAGAGCCAGCTGCTTGTCCAGCATCCGGACGCGCCTTCGCCTGCACAACCTCAGGTGTTTATGTCGGCTCCGGCTGCTGTTCTCCTTAGACGTGAAAGTGAACGAAAACCGAGAAAAAAATTAATCTTGATCGATTATGAAGGCTGAGTAATCTTTTGAAGTCATCAAAACTTGCAACCAAGCACAGAGATGACTGGAATGTGTGTTAGTTTTAAATACTGAAACTGTGAGTCAAACTTCCCTTTTCTTTCTTGTCTTTCTTCCGTTCCCCTCGCCTGTCTGTCTGTTTCCTTTTGACCTGTTGCCATCTTTCTCCCTCAGGTATCTCCAGCGCAGCCTACAGGTGGGCGTCGACGGCGGACGGCAGACGATGACCCAGATGAGCGACGGCAGCGCTTCCTGGAGAGGAATAGGGCGGCGGCATCGCGCTGCAGACAGAAGCGCAAACTGTGGGTCAGTTCTCTGGAGAAGAAGGCCGAGGAGCTCAGCTCTCTCAACGTCTCGCTGTCGGTGAGTGGGTTCGGAGTGGGTGGAAGAGGAATGAAAGCTTGTACTTTTACAGAAGTTTAAGTGCTGCAAGACTTAAATCTCGGAGCTGGTTCATCTGTTTAAGACCCCTTTAAACAGAAAATACATACATGAATGCTCAGCTGTTTCAGATGATGGATTCCAGTGGTGCTAATTAATTAATTTTATTTATTTATTTATTTTATTATACAACATAACCCATAAATGAAGCATGAATCATCTTTGATGATTTTTGTTCCATTTCATTTCAGAACGAGGTTTCTCTGCTGCGAAACGAGGTGGCACATTTGAAGCAGCTGCTGCTCGCCCACAAGGACTGTCCTGTCACCACCCTACAAAAGAAAACTGCTTACTTAGGTACAGCCCAGAAGATGTGTAGCATTAATACATTTAAATACTAAGCAGTCTATAAACGGATACTTTATTCGCACGCGTTAAAAACCTGACGCGGCCAATATTTGACTTTTCATCCATGGGTTTCGAAAGGCTGGAGTGCTGTGATACCAAGAGGACAGCACAGACTAAAATGTTATTGAGAGCGACAACAAAAGAGAAACGGAGGGCGCGTGTGTTTGAGACCTTGAATGTTTGCAGGATATTATCAGAGAGCATCTCGGCACCTGACCCACACAGCCACATCCCCAATGCGCAATAACAAATACAAGCCGCATGTACACAAAGGACTTGCCGCACATAAACAGCAACTCCTCAACACACACCTGGCGGTCAGCTTCTGACCAACACAAATATGACACGCAAAAGCGATTCACACGAAAACAATGCACCTGACAAACCCCAACACACACGACTCAATACAGGTGCACACGCGTACATCTATATATTCTATTTGTTACAAGTTACTTATTTATAAAAAAGGAAAACAAAACCTACCCAATTTCGCTTTCCAGATTCAGGTTCTGCATCTGTGACATCCAGATGAGAAGCTGAAGTGGCGTTTGGTTCATTTTTACTCTTTTTGGCAAACGTTTCGACCTGACTTAGCTGTTTAAAAGACTTGTTTACTCGTTTTTAGTTACCAGTGAAATCTTTGTTTAGCATGGACATGTCCCACCTACACAATTGTGCATAGCAAAAGACACAAAAGACAATGTTTAATTCTTTTCCCCACAATTTTGTTAATAACGAAGTGAAAAATATCAAATAATTAATAGGACACAATTTTAATAACTCAAAGGGAAAACCTCAATGTATGCACATCTGGTGAATTTCTGACAGAATCTCAGACATATATTTGCTTTTTTGCAAATAACATAGCCAGCATTTTGTCATAAATTTGTGCTTACAGTATTCAAGCTTGATTTATCCTGTTGCTTTCCCCACCTCCCTCTGCAGCTGCAGAAGAGAGCCTAAAGGAAACCTCTGAGCCTACAGGGTCCCCAGCTCCAGTGATTCAGCACAGCTCTTTGGCTCCCAGCCCCTCTACGATTCAGAACGGCTTGAGCACGAGAGCCGCAGCCGAGGCCATGGCCATGTCGGTGCTAGCAGGTATGGGTCAGCAGCACCAGAGGGTCGAGGGTGGACCCTCGCACATTATCATGGCTGCACAGTCTCAGTCTGCTGCCAGATGATGAGCAGCGCCACCACTGGCCCAGGCTTGGCTCGCCACCCAGAGATAGAAAAGACTCCCACCATCCACAGCCTTTAGGTCCAAATTTCACATCTCCTGCTACCCTCTTTCCACGTCTCCTCTTTTGATCCTCCTGTGGAGACATCAAGCTGTGGCCTGGAGCTCAGCAGCAGCAGCCGCAGCCTTCTGGGAACGGACTGAGACTTTTGGGAGAGCTTCCTGTTAACGTTGCCATAAACTACAGGGGCTGGACTCCGATATCCCTTCCTCTTTGCCCGCCTGCTCATTTCCCCTCACCCTCGGTGAATAAGACGACCCTCTCACCAGGAGAAAGTGCGTGGAGTAATCTGCCGTGATTATGAACATTCTATATGTGCACAGTTTCAAACTCACAGGAGTTGCATAGACGTTGTTGATCAAATCAGATCCAGCACACAGGACTTGATGCTGTTTTCAGCTGGGAATAGTGCCTCATGCCCCTGGACATTAATCACCTTGCTCGCAACCCACACACCCGTCGCTGCATATCGCATTCGTCTTCAGCTCAAAAGACGCAGCAGCTCTCCCCATGTCTGGCGGTCAGCTTCCTGCTAACGGTTCCGCATCAATGTGATCTGATCACGGACCCACACATTTCCTTATTTACCCCCTCTTTATGTTTAAGACATATTTTAAGTGTGTGTGATTGTATACTTATGTACAGCAGAACATGAGTACTTGCTTCAGATTTGACACATTGTTAGCTGTGTTGTTTGATTGTGACTTTTCCCAAGTGGGTGTCAAGTATGTGCAGCTATCTGATTTGGCATATCATCCAATATCAGTCTCTACAACCAAAAAGAATTAGATTTTAACTTCAAACAAGTTTTTTTTTCCCCCTAAAATTTTCAATTTAACCTGAAGGGAATTTATCTTCTGCTGTCCGCCATGTTTCCTTAAAAATCAGGCCGACCGTTCAGCTAGGTTGGAAGTTGGTTTCCTTTTTTTTTTTTTTTTTTTCATTTTATATAAAATTACTCTGATCGCATTTCTGTGTGGGTCCAGGACTTCATGTAACTGTTATTTTCACACTTTTCAGGATGGCGGATCATCCTTGCTGCTCGATGGAAGTGTGATGAACCCTTTTTTAAAGTCGCTGTGCTCTTTACCAAACCTAAACTAAGCCATAATCTCTGAGTCTCCAAAGACCACCTGGTATTTGTTCTGAGACAGGAAGTAGTCTGACTGTTATTTTGTGTCACAGTGACAGAATCTAGTCTATCACTACTTGTTTCTTGCACTTTGACACAGTCACACCTCCCACCCTGAAAATTTTTATTATTTTTGTTTTTTTGCCTTAGGATCACATTAGTGCCTCTAATATTTCTTCTTAAATGTCTAAAAAACTGGTATTACTAAACAATTTTTACTGAGAGAAATTATTTCACATCACCTGCAAATCTGCAAATAACTTCCTAAACTTGCAAATAACTTCCTAAACTTTACTCAACAGTTTTATTAAACTGTTTCAGCAACTTACTGTTTTGAAAATGAAGAATTGTGGAAAATACTTTACTTGTACTTGTCTGTCATCTGGTGGAGAAATGGGGAAAATATGTTTTCTAGTAAAAGCTTTAAGAACAGAAACGTCTAAAAAATTTAATTAAAAATCTTTCCAAGATACTCAACTAAGTATTGATAATTTTTTTCCTCCATAAACACAGAAATAACACGCCTCTCCTGTTGTCCTCGTTCACTTCTGTTCTCCTGTTTGCCTACTATAGCCATATATTTGCTAGATACTATATTTGAAAAAGATATCTCTCCATCATTATGATACTTTAATATGCACTAAAGTAAGAGTATATTGTGGCTTAGTATTTCTCTTCATCCGGTCACGTTTGTGCAGCTCTTTTGTTTTTCAGAACAGAAGTTTGTTCATGACAGTTTTGTAAAAGTCGTACTGTAGATGTGAGTGGGGAATTTTCTCACCAACTTCAAAACTTTATGCTCAGACTGAACCTCTCATCCTACAGTCCCAATGGCGACCCTGGCATTTTTTTGTTTTTGTTTTACCTGTTGGCACTATATTTAGCCACCAGTCCCATATAGATTGTTTATATGAAATGAAAATTTAAACTAATATAGCGCTCATATTTTTGTTTCATTTGTGTGATGGGCACCTTTTCTGTCATTTACTGTTTTTTTGTTGTTGTGTGGTGTTGTAAACACTGCGCAACCATTTCTCATACTGCTTTTGATTGTACTGATGAATATAGACTAATTTCATTTAACAGCTTGTTTTATCGGTTTTTATTCTCTATAGAAGAAACTTAAAACCTTTTTCAAAAAGAAAAGTCACCACCCTTGGCTGTCTTTGTCTAACTTATTTTTTTGTTTTTAAAAATTGGTCAATTTACATTTTGCTTTTTCACTCTCTTTGACCTTTTTAATATTTGAATTGTTATGGAAATGACAGGTAAATGGAAAAGAAAATGCAACTATGGTAACAGTTTCACATCATATATTCCTGTTTATTTTTCACACTCCCATTGTCAGATGGATGATTTCAGAAATGTTTATTGTACATATCTGTACTATATAAATATATATACTTTTCCATGCATGTCCAAGTGGAATACCATGAACACTTTAAAGTGCTGCAGTTTTAATTAAAGAAACTACATCATAAGGAAATTTGTGGGGCTTGGCTTTTTTCTTTCACATTTTCCTCTTTCCTCTGTTGTAATTTCTCCCAAATATTGCTTCTGCCTTTGAGTTATCTTTCTGTATCTCTTCTTGTGAAGGTACACCAAATGCTTTTGTGTTTAATTGTGTTATCTTGGATGGATTTTCTCACAAGGTTACCAGCTTTGTGTACTGTAATCTGTTTTTTTCCCCCCTCTAAACATGTTCATCTGAATACATTTAGAATATAACTGAAAAGGGAACTCGTTATTTTAATAAATCAGTGCACACAAAATGACAGTTCCATCATTTTGATGGACTACTGTGATTAGCAGAATGAAGACCCTGCTGTTACTGTGGAGAAAAGTAATGGTGTATCTGAATTTATGTTGAAGGACTTTCATGAAGTTTGAAAAGATTTCCTGTGTTTCATGTTTCAAACTTGCTGATAGCACAACAATCATAGCTGCAGATAGTTTACAGATTCTTTATAGATTCAGCTGAACTTTTTTTGTTATGCCATTAAGTGGAAATTAGAGGCATAGTCAGAGGACATGCGATCTGTATCTCCTGTTGTATCTGCTGTGGGTTTATAGTAGCGTAGTGGTAATAACAAAGTGTCACAGGTGAGGAACTGAACCATCTTGAACTGATTTAACCTAAAGTTGTGTTACCTCATCCGCATAAACATCTTGGAAATACTAACTACAGATGTCCATAAACACAAATCTTCCAGCAGCCATTGGGCAGATTACACTTTGGACAGGTTACTGGTCTATCACAGAGCTGCAAGCTTTACTGGTCCAACAACCAACTGTGCATGTGTTGGGAAACCATGGATTTTCCTCCTTTAGTTATATAGTACCTTTCTCAGACAGCAGTCATAAATGCTTCACAAACAGTAAATGGAAAAAAAACCCAGTAAAGGCAAAACACAAACAAACCCCCCACACCCCAATAAGACACATTTAAGAAGTACATCATAACAGAATTGGCCTGGCAGTGTGGCAAGAATCCTTGAGCATGTAAAAAAGCTAAAGTATCACACGTGTATTTAAGTAAGGGAGGCGAAGAAGAAAAAAAGAAGTAAAAATTTGTCTTTTCTTAACCACTATTAAACATTACATTTTTCAGATATCTATTTTGTATTTCCTTTGTGAAAAGTTTATGTGCTGAACTTCTTTCTACTGGAAAAATGTGCCCCTCATTCTGGTGTCATGCAGTTCTAGTGAGAGGCGTGCGTGTGCTTGTGTCAGTTCGCCACTAGGGGGAGCAGCTCCAACAGCGTGCCCTGTTGCCTCGGAGGCGGTGAAGCAACAACAGAGGCAGGCGGAGGTAACGTGACTACACGTTGCCGTTGGTGCGTCGTCCCCCCCCCCTCCCCATCATGGCGGAAGGGCAAGCCGTGCGGATGGGCCGTCTCTCCCTCTCCGATGCTTGTTTTGTGTCTTGAGGGAGGGGTTTTATTTTTGTTTTTCAAAATCTCTTCGCGACGGCCAGATTTCTTCCCACATAGACTGTTCTCGTGGTTTTCGGCGAAGTCATGGCGGACCGCGGCATGGATCTGTCCGCCCTGCCGAAGGAGGTTCGAGACCAGTTGGCGGAGTTGGACCTGGAGCTGTCTGAAGGTACAGGAAGGGAGGGTTGGAGGCAGACGGAGGATGCTTTAAGTAATTTTTCGGACAGCATCGTGTGTCTCCTACCTCTCTGTGTCTGCCGGCTTTAATTAAAACACCACTTCTTCTTCTTCTTCTTCTTCTCCTTCTTCACCTGCTCTACTTTTCGCTATGGTAAATTGAATGGGAGCAACACGGGAGGCGTTCAGGCTTAGCTGGTTTAGAGCTAATACAGGATGTAGGGACTACGAGCTAGCAGAGCATGACAAGCCGCATCGTGTCGGAGGAGACAGACTTTCTTCCATTTTTTTTTACCCCCTTCCTTAATGTCGTGAACCCAAACATGACTTCAGACATGTTTGTCACAAGCAATTCTCTTCCTTTGTGTATAAATGTCAAGGCCACAGCTCATTGTGTGTGGCTGTCTGACCTACTGGTACAGCTACTGGGAAGGTCTGACTACCAGAGCTGGACTCTCTTGTCACCTTGGCTCCTCGTGTTTTTTTTGTGTGTGTGTGTGTTTTATGTCTAATTCTTCTTCACCTGTGACCACATGTTCGTCCAGTTGAACGTCACCCTGACAGGGTGTGTTTCTGCACAGGTTTCCGCTTCAGACAAGTTTTACTGCTGTGTAACTGTGACTCACACTGATTACTGTTGACATGTACTGACTGCAGGCCTACAGTCATCATCTGCCGTGGTGTCACAGGAACAAAGAGACTGTTCGCAGGGCCGTAACACGTATGTAGCTACATTGGCGTGTGCAGGACCTAATTCATCTGTGTAAACCTGCCATTAACTGAATCACAGGCTTCTCCTCCTGTGCTGCTCATCTTTTTCCTCAATCTTGTGGTCAAATGACTGTATGGGGGGCATTTTGTAATTTGTTCTCTAGTGGAAGCGAGTGGCTGATTTATCTGTTTATTTTGATATGGCTGGATGGATATTATCTATTTATTTGTCCTTCCGGTACATGGTTGAAGGGAGCCCTTCCCCCAGAGCAGCTGTGCAGCTTCCCTACAGAACCAGTGACACACTGTCACACATCCCTGACAGAATCCCCTTTGCCCTGCTTCTTGTAACCGAGACGACACGCATCCAAATAAGTCTGGTCCTTTCCGTGCAGCGGTTGTGTAAATCCTTCATAATCATGATTCTATATTGATTCCTAGCTGTGTGATAATTATATCGCTACTAATAGGGTATGTCCTTGTTGACAGTATCAGGGCATACGTTCAAAACCTCTAAAATGTTCTGTAACACCGTTATTACGGATAAAATCTGTGTAATAAAAGTTCTGAACTAAATGGATTTGAGAACAAACCATTTGCTGCCCCTCCCTGCTGTGTTGCTGCAAACCGCTGGTCAGCTGGCTGAAAAGGAAAGCTGTGTTCTTAATTTATTTGAAAGAAATTGAGAAATTTGGCCATTTGGAAATATATATTTTTCCTAAAACTGCCTTACAGTTATGGTGCAGTGTCAGCCATTGTCTTATTAGGGATGTTCTAAAACTACAGCTTAAGTTTATTATTTAATGTTTTCTATTTTTTGTGAGAATATATCTAAATAATACACACATAGCATAGATAACATTGTTATTACTGTAGAAATCAATGTTTTGGTTTTATCTATGTAGGAATAGTTGCTTTTTATTTTAAATGAAAGCAAATACATCGTGTAATGAATATTTTGTGTTACTGCAAAACTGGTACAACAAAACAGTTATACTCACTTGAGTACAACTGAGTTGTACCTTGAGTTGCGGTACAACTCAAGGTTGTACCGTAAGTTTTTGGTTCTTAATTTTTAGCATTTTAGATATTCCATGAGGATTCTCAGTTTTCTAATATACGATCCAAAGCTCTTTCTCAGTAATCCGTATAATTAACGGCTTACAAAGGGCAATGGTGCTTGTGTAAAAGGTAGTGACTCTTCAAAATAAAAAAGAAAGAAATTTAGATTGTCTTACATCTTTGAGCTACTGATTCTGAAAATTTTAAATGTTTTCCTTCTGCTTGGTGTCTAATGCTTCATAACCGTCTGAAATCCCATTCAAATTTTCGAGATCGTACAACTGCAGATGCACCAATCAGAGACTTTCTGACCGACGTCTGGCCACTGACTTTGATCAGATGATAAACTTTTATTTACTGACATTAACATTAAGTAGTTTCTACTGACTGCGTAAATTGAAAATCAAACCGTCTTAAAAACTGGCCAAAACAAGCAGATCTTTGTCTTTAGTTTTCTGACGATCTACAAATAGAGTAAAATTCCTCACGTTGTGGTAACAGATATCGGTAAACAAAATCCAACAGAAAAGATGATTTTATTTTTGATATTATTTAGCAGTAAACAAGTAACATTGTCCGACAATTTATTCTTTTAATTTCAAAAAGTAGTCGGTGTTAATTAAGAAAATCAGTATGCCAGATTTGGTCATTTAAGATGTGTTTAGCCTCTTATATTAGTATTTAGGGCAATTAGCACCATTAACTTGGTTAACGTTGCTGTGCTGCATAACATTTTTCATTTCTCTGGCTTCACTTTTACACACTGATTCTGAAAATGGATAGGATTCGTCTTCTCACAATAACAGCTTCCGCACCGATGAGTTTGAGTGTTGTCAGTGTGACACGTTGAGCACGAAGTGATCAGATTTGTGGCTTTTGATCAGGTGATCACTGACCAGAGTCAGCCAGCCATAAAATTGTCTGATGATGGTCACCAGACAACAACAACAACAAAATCCTCCACTTCTTTTTTTTTTCTTTAGCGAAATACTTAATTCCTGTCTAATAATTGGGTATTACTGAGGTCCCTGAAATTTTAGATAATTAAGAAGTTCCTAATTAACTCCCTCTCTATTGTCTTTATTCTGTAAATGTCGTCTGTATGTTTTCTGCAGCCTGGTTGTTTTGGTTTCAGTAGTCGTCCCGTCTCTATTGGCTCAAGAGAAGAAACATCTGTCAGTTTTTCCATTCGGCTTTGCTGTAGCTGCGTTTCACTGCCATCTTGTAGTCTCTGTTATATGCAGAATATTGATACACACAAATGGCCGTTTTGATATGGATTTTTTATTCTAGGGAGTGAAAGCTGAAGCAGAGTTTTTAATCTGATCTACCACCATTTTAGTTTTTTTGTTTGTTTCACATTCATCGAGATACATAATGTGCAAAATCACGATGCTTTCATTTAAGTGGATAGAACTCATGGTTTTGCAGCATCCGTTCTCAAAGCAAGCAGTGAGCACACACACAAGAAGTGCAATGGCTATGGCAAAGGTGCTAAGCTTAATGCTTTAAGGCTGCAGCCCACAAACCCAATAAGAATGTTACACAATCTCTTCTTTATAAACGGCTCATGTCAACTAAAGCGATCAAGGTTTTCCTGCACGATGCTGAGATCTGGTTTTCTTTCAGGTATGAAATGCAGATTCCAGTTTTGACACAATAAAATGTATTTTTCTAAGGTTTAAGAGAGATAAAAAAGGAAAATAAATTCAGAAAATGAGAGAATTGTAAGATTATCTCCATGTCCATAAGCTATATTTGCTTTTTACCAAACTGAATGACATGCTGTTGGTTGATGGGAAGGGAAATATTTGAAGCATTTTTCTTTTAGCAATTGACATGTTGATAACTGATCAAATCAAACGATCAGATTCCAATCTGTGGTCAATTTATTCTCAGCTCTCTCGCTCTCTGGGGTCAGAGACAAACTGTAGTAGTTTTGTGTATTATCTTTCTATTACACATCCGTCACTGCTGAGGGTGATGCTGGTCTATGTGCTGCAGGGCCGGCTGACCCATAAGGTTAATGTGTTTTCCATGTTCAGTACACAGGACACAGTGATTGCAGACCTGCCACTGATGTTTATCTGGGATTCTGGTTTTAGATGTTTAGAAAATGAATCAACAATATGCAGCTGCAACACTAGATGATTAAAGTTTATTATAGATGTGTGTAGTGACTATCATTAATGAGACTGTTATTTTAATTATTAATTTCCCTAAAGTAATGTTAATAATGTGAACATGTCCATTTTATCTGGTCAAAAATGTACATTATCATTTTTTTTTGCTATGATTTTTTTTTCTTCCTTGGATTCTGCAGTAAAAGTTAACAAGATGGTGCAATGAACCATGAAAGCACCAGGCCAGGGATGTGTGCTTTGGGCAAGATAAACAACCAAGTCCACTTGCACCAATAATAACTTTGGCATACATAGAGAGTAAGCACAGCAGAGTGAGGCCATGTGGTCTGGACATCACACGAGGTCTCTCAGCAACAAACGAACCAGATAACTGCACTTATAAACCATCAAAACAGTCCAGTTGCTGCATATTTAAGCTTTTCTTGATCTTTAGATATAGTTCTTACTTGGTTCTAGAAAAGAAGAGGGTTTATTTCGTTCTTCTTTTATTTTGCATAAATGATTTTCTATTTTTTTTCATGTCAGAAAAAAAAATGTGTGTAATATTCTGAATTTTTGTCCAGGAGAAGAGTACTGACACACATTACAGAACCGCTTTATTTAACTCCTGTCAAACAAATGTTTCCCGGCAAGGTTCACCAAACCGACCTGGCAGTATTGAATTGAAAATGAAGACTGTGTCTCTGTGAAGTTGTTTCGAAACCGAAATTCTAATAATCGCAGCTGCACCGCTCTCTACCACGCACTGACTCTCATTGCTGCATTGTGAACTAAATCAAAACAAATAATTGAACATGAGAGTGAACTCTTGGCACCTTCTATTCATGTTAAATTATTATTTTTTAAATACTATTTTAAATATTCAAATGAAAAATAAAACTAACTCATGGGTTGTAATAAATGTCGCTGGTGGGTCTTCTTGAACACAGCTTCATGTTCTGAGAGGAGTAACGTTATGAATCTCCAGTTTGTTTCCTCTTGAAGTTTCCAACTTTAAAGGCGAAACGCCGTCCATTCATCAAGCCGCTTCTTATTCTTTAAAATTTGTCGCCATTTTTACGTGTCAAACTTGTGACATTTGCTTGTGGGGAAGTTTTCTGCTGAAACGTTTAACCTCGATGTTTGTCCAGTTAGACAGCGTTGTGGCTACATGAGATATTTTCAAGTCTCTTCTTTGTGAACGTCTGCTCCTCATCACACGCTTGAAATTCAAGAGTTTGTTTCCCCAGCGTTACGTGAGTTTAGGTTTACTGTTTTTGTTTATTTTAGTTTTCTGTTACTGCTCTCATTTGGGGTAGTGTGCTTATATCGACAAGCTACGGTTGCTTCATATTTTAGTCTTTGCAGTAATGTAGCTGCAAGTATGTCTTCATCCTGTTGTCTTTTATGGCTGTGGAAGCATGTTTCATGTCACTACCTGATGGGATTTTTCTTTCCTTTTTTTTGGTCCATTGCAAGTGGAAATGCTTGTTCCTGCGTTGCTGGGATAAGAACACAGGCCTGCCAAAATGTCCTCCTAAAAAACAGCTCAGCTTTGCTAGCCCCCTGTTGACTGTGGGGACACAATGAGAATCATTCAGCTGGACTCTGTTGCTCTGGCCAGAAGCTCTGCTGCCATTTAGGCAACTTTTTTTTTGTTGAACCCAGCCTTTTGTGTGCATGAAGGAATGAGCGGCCCCCGTACAAAGGGCATGGAGGGCAGAGCCTCTGATCATGACTGGAGAAGATGAGTTCTTCAGCTGCACATGAAGTGACCCGCATGCCAGGCTGACATCCACCATCATCTGGAAAGTTTGTTGTGAAGAATTTAATGTTGCTGACCCAAACAAAAAATTTTTACACGCACACGTTTTCTGATTACCTTTCGTCTGTGGGTTGTCACCTGATGGTGCTTGTTGACAGGTTGCTGCAGAGTTTTAAAAGTCAAGCGAGGTGAGAGTGGGGTCAGCTCGTTTTTAGCTGCTCCAAAAATAAAATTGAGATTTTATTTTCCCACGATAAGTCAACGCACCATAACTAAGCGCTGCCAGTGGCATTTTCCTGCAGATGCTCTTATTGAAGAAGACACTAAGCCAGGGGTGGGCAATCCTGGTCAGTGCAGGGCTGGTGTTCTGCAACTCTTAGATGTCTCCCTGGTCCAACACGCTTGAATCCAACAGCTCAATCACCTCCTAAATGCAGTGTCCAGAGTACTTATAATGACCTCATTATTTGACTCAGGTGTGTTGAAGTTGAGAGACATCTAAAAGTTGCAGGAGACGGGCCGTCGAGGCCTGGAGTTGCCCACCCCTGCGCTAAGCTATTGTTAGTTTCCTGAGGTTTAGACTACACACTGCCTCTGGGACAGTGAGCTTTTACAGATAAGAGGATGGAGAATATTTCAACATTAGTGGAAAAACCTCTTTTTACTGAAGTTACATAGAATTGAGAAACTTCCAAATTGGAAGAAAAGCAGTTGAAGAAACTCATACTGATTTAATGTCTGATGAAAGCGTGTGCTTCTCATAAGTTTCTCAAGGGTTTGAAAGTCGAAGGGTTAGCCTTAGGAAAGCAGCATCTTAAAGAAGGGAGTATTTTGTTGCCAACAGTGATGATAGAGACACACAGAGAAACTAATTGATGACAGGTGTCGAACAATTACCTGATAGTGAAACTAGGGCCACTGTGGCTGTCTGGGTAGAGTAGTCATCTTGCGATCAGGAGGTTGTAGGTTTGATTCCAGCTTCCTCCTGCCACATGTTAATGTGGCCTTGGGCAAAGCACTTAACCCCAAATTATCTACCAATCTGCAAGTCAGTGTATAAATGTGTGAGTGCAAATGGGTGAATGTGACTCTAGTGTAAAGTGCTTTGGGTGGAAAATGACTGGAAAAGCACTATATAGGTTCAGTCCATTTAATTCTGATCTGGTCACTGACTGCAATGCTGTTTAGTGGAAGTTGAAGAAAACTTAGTCTGCTATTTTAGTATTTTTGGGCTGTGTGAAATGAAGTCAGAGGAAGCGCAAAAAACTATTTTAAAAGGTGCTAAAAGCCCCTATGACACGTCAAGATTGGTGGATTAGATGGTGCATGTTAGCAATGAAAGAAAGTGGGATTTTCAGCAGATAACAATAAGGCTCAACATATAGCTGCAAACCCCAAGAGGTTTTTTGAAAATAGTTTCAAAAAACTTCTTAAAACCTCTTGGTTGTGGAACAGGGTGTATTTAGAAATGTTGGTGATCTTTAAAAAGTCTTGGGGTTAAAGTGCGAGTTTGTGTTCTCTAGATGACGCACATTAACGGCTTAAAATGTCTTCTTTCTGTTTTAACATGACAATAAAACTCCTTATTCTCTCGCAGTAGGTGTGATGTTGCTTCTGCTCCTAATTTGAATAGTTAATGACTGTCCGTGGCAAGGACTCTTGAAAAATACACTGAATCCTGTTCAATTATCTTCTAAAGTAGTTGCTCTGAGGCTAAAATCTAATCAGTTTGCTAAAATCGTTACCAGCAGCTCAGAGCTTTACAATAACCAGAGCTCAAAAATCGGCCACAGTACTCTGATCAGTGAATCTTCTTAATCAAGTTTACACTTATTTGGAAAATGCTCTAAAACCACAAAAAGACACAATGACTTTATTTTCCCACTGACAAAAGCACAAATTAAATTTTTCCAGTTTTAGGTCAGTTAAGACCTATTTGCTAAACAGCAGAATAATAATTTCTTTTAAAACAATTTGCGTATCCTTAGACAATGCTTTTTTCCCCTATGTGCTCTACCTTTAGGCAGTTGTGAAAGACCCAATTATGATTTTAGGCCTTTGTGACTTCTAATAAGTCACATAACATTAAGTTAAATTAAGACACACCTGTTGATGTGTTTTAAGGCAACGCCTCAAACACACCGCTCACATGTGTGATGACATGGGAGAAAAATAACCCAATCTGCCAAGGTATCAGGAAGAGAACGGTCTGGTTGATCCATGGGAACAGTTCTTAAATGTCTGAAACTAGAGCTGCGTTCATCTGCTCACACAACTGTATAAATACAAGAACCATTAAAATGTATAAAACGAGCTTGGTGTCTCAGTGATAAACGTGTTTTGTTTCAAAATCTGTGAACCAAAAACAAAAGGCCTCACGAAGACACTTGCTGAAGAAGGTAAAACGTTTTTATCCACAGTGAAAGAAGTCCTGGACCAACATTTGCTGAAAGATCACTTGGAGAGGAAGAAGCCACTACTCTTAAAAAGCAGCGTAAAAAGACAGATTACGCTGTTCAAATTCAGTCCAGTGCAAATGAGCTATTTACGGCAAGAGGTAGGTACAGTAGCCACAAATGTTTCTTATGTAAGCGTCACTTTAAGACATTTTTATTAGAGTAGAAATAAAAGTTACCAAAAAAACAAAACTCTTGTAAGACGCTAATCAAGTACAAAGTACTTCATTGTGCAGGTTAATTTATCTTTGAATAAAATAGAAAAGAAATGACCTGTTATTTTCTAAGTGGAGAAGTTCAACCAGCAGTGAAGTGACAGGCAAGCTGAAGCATGTAGCATCGCACAGAGGAAAATATATTAAACCAGAAAGTAAGAAAAGGAACTGCAGAGAAGGCAAACATACAACAAGAGAAGAGTGAAAAAAAGATGTGATCATACGGATAAAATGCAGAATTATGTTACTTTGGATGATGATCCTAAAAGAGAAACTTTAGTCTGATTTACTGTGTTCAGACATGGTTTGTGGAGCCGCTGCTTGTTTTCATCTGATCCGCTTGTGGAGGGCGGCTGTCCTCATGACTGCCACTTGATTTATTTTGAGGGCCTCACTCTGATGCAGCAGAAAGTAGGGTGCCTGCCATTGTGTATTAGGGAAAGGCTCAGCAGAGCATGACGGCACCAATATGGACCCAGTTCACATTGGCCATCTATTTTCTTGACCTTACCTGCCAGTGGCAGCGAATCGGACAAAACAGCCGGGTTTTCATTTGACAAAAAGCCTCCTGAGACAGATTGGAGCCACCAGATCTTGCTACTTCCTAAAACTTGAGTGTGTGTGACGAGGAGCTATAGTTTTACATGTTGAAGTTTAGCACCGTTGCAACAAAAGAGGAACTTGAGTCATACAAAGACTGAGATATCTTCGCAGCTTTTGGTTGTGCAGCAAGATTTTCTTCTCTCAAGTTCAAACTTCATGTGTTTCGTTATGCCAATCACATTTTTTTTACATTGAACAATAATTGTACACCAGACAAGAAACCTATACACTTAAAAAATGCAGAAAATTAGACGGTGTTTGCGATGAGGTGCTTTTATAATGACAACAGAGAGCATAACGTACTAAAGAGATCGGTGGAAATGAAGCATTACAGACTGATTATCTGAGACAGTTTTTGATCAAACTGAAGTCTCACAGTTATAAGGAAAAACTGCTGTAAATCAAAACGCGAGCATTTTGTAACCGTATCATTATGAAGAAGTATGCAGAGCAATAAAAAAATAATTATTGATGTGTGCTGCTTGGAACTTGGAGTATTTCTCCATTATTTCTCTCTGCAGGTGAGTGTTGAATTGTTTCTTATTGCTCTCTATTTTCACCTGCAGGTATCCTGATGGATGTTGTAAGTTTGTGCCTCTGTTGGGTTTGAGCAAACTACTCCGTGGGTCTGAGTAGAGCAAGTAAATAAATAAATGGGTTTCCTTGAAGCTTGGTAGGCAGAGCCTTTGGGGCTGGCAGATGGCTGGGTACCCTTGGCAGGAGCCTTTTGTTATGTATATTTGTGCATTTACAGTATGTTTGCACATGCGAGTGTGTGTCCATCTGACATGATGCTGGTTCTGTGAATAGTTAATGATAGCTGCAGTCCCTTTTCGATCTCCAGGCCATTGGTAGGGGTGAATTATTCACACGCGCTTGTTAAATACGAGGACACACTCACAGAGGGCGGGTAGTGTGTGACTTTTTGATGTTCCCCAAGTCGAGGCATGCAGGAAAACTTTACCCTCCATCTTTTTAATATTTACTAGACAATGTATTGACGCTCCCTTATTAGCTCTTTGATACTTTCTGTTGTGTGATGTAATTTTGTACAGACGCTGAACTTGTTGAGCCGGCTCACGTGGGAGATCTATCAGGGCTGGTTGTTATGACAAAATACAATCAGAAAGTTTCAGTAATGAATAGTTTTGTCTTATTTTGTATATAATTCTGTATTAATATTGTAGAAGTGCAACAAGGCATGTTTTTTGTACACTGTTTTAAGTTCTACATATATTGCTGCAACAGACAATTCAGATTATGTTGTGAATTATTCTGATGATTAATAGGTTTATCAGATAAGACTGCATTTTTCATTTAAGCTTTTTTATGCAATTTTGGAACTGCATTAAATAATTATTTTTTTAAAGTAGGAAAATAAAGATTTTATTACCTAAAATTCAATAACATGGCATTTCATTAGTGTATGCTTGATCATTTGCAGCAAATGATCAAGCATGTATATATTTTCTTTTGCAGTTTTTACTTAATTACTTCTCTAATGTGATTCTTTTGGCCTTTTTGAGTCTGTATACTCCTGTTTATGATAACTCAATTACTCAATTAGTTGATGATTATTCCAATAATCAATTCTGCAATTAATCCGATGAATTGTTCCAGCCCTGCTAAATATAATGGTTGGGCATTTTTTATACTGTTTTATAAACTGTGTTACTTTCCACCTAAATAAACTTGGCATCTAATTTGAGTTATTTTCCTGATCGATCAACAATCTATCATTAGATTATAGGCCTAGCACACAAATATTTTATTTTTATAAAACAAAGTGATCTTTGTGAATAAAATAAACAATCAAAAAAACAACTTATTTCTGTTATGTTACACAACCAGAGATCAGCCTGACAGTAGGTTGACCTAATCAGGTCTTGAGCAGAGAGTCACAGACAAAATAAGTTATTACTCAGCTTCAGGATTAATGTTTTTGAATGCTTAGAAAGTTTGACATGGTTCTTGGAAGTCATGAAAAGCTGAAATGCTCTGATGAGGGACTTGAGCTCTGAAGCATCCACTTTCCACTAAGTGTTCTCTAAGCCCGACCAGCTTTGACCGGAGGCTCATGTTACATTACCACAGATGGGATATCTGGCTAACTTCTGTGTCACAAGTCAAAGTTTCCAAGGAAGGACATGTTTACAGTTCAGGCATGTCTCGTACCCTTCGTCGTCGTAGGTCCATGACTCACAGCTTTTAGGCGTGTCCTCGTCTCCGGGGCATCGCTGTCGAGTGCGGAGTGAAAGAACCTGTTTTAGGCTCACGAGTCTTGGAGGTAGAGGTAAATGGTGACTCATGACAAGGAATAACGTGCACAGATATTTGAGGTATCAGACCCAAACTCTGGGCTTGCACAACATTCATCGGCTTTTGCCATATTTCGCCAGCGTCTGATCCGTATCTCTTTGGCCCTGGACGTAAACAAAGAAAGCGTGGTTGTTAATTCACGTCAAGGTAGCGCATTAAGCAGCAGTTCTCCAATCTATTAGTGTCTATAGCTGCTGTCCAGTGGGGGCCACATGACTGCTAAAGCTCAAGAATGCCCTTGTGAATATAAATAGACCTTCACGGCGAGACAGATTTGCTTTCATGCCCGAGGAGGAGAAATGAAGCTTTTTATTTGACACAAAAGCTTCAACCTGATTGTGCTGAAAATCGGGCTTTCTAAAGTCTGAAGGAGCCCAGTGTGATCGTGTGTCGTTCTTGCTGAAAGCATTTCATGGTTAGTGAAAGGCAATCATTGGTAAATGCGCCTTTCACTGACCGGTTGGATGGTTGATTGCTGCTGTGTAAATGTATGTATGTACTAGAACTGCACCGCTCAGAATTTTGTGGCCATTATTTGTTTGTTTTCTCAAGCTTTGACCTGCTGAAACCTTCGGTAGTCTGATATCCTGTTTGAGGGTTGTGTTAAATGAAAGGGATTTTTTGAAGAAAGTGGATCGCGTTTAATCCCCTCTAGTCCCTCTAACCCCACTTAAAGTTATGAATCAGTAAAAGACATATGTTTGCTATAAATGTTGACATATACATTGGAGTCCTGCATATATGTTCTGGGGAAAGTAACAATAAATTCTTGATGGAAAATCTGTCTGTTCATAGATTTCCTTTCTTTTTTTAAAAGATTTTTTTGGCTCTAGTGGCCTTTATTTGATAGTTAATTGACAGGAAAGTGGGTAATGAGAGAAGGGGGAAGACATGCAGCAAAGGTCGCCAAGGCTGGGAATCAAACCTGCGACAGCTGCGTCGAGGACTAAGGCCTCCATATGTGGGTTGTGCTTAACCCCTGCGCCACCACAGCACACCCATAGATTTCTAATATTTTTTAGTAAAGCATAAAACTCTTGCTTCTTGGTGGTTTGGATAAGTCGCGTAACAGAAGATTTTAGCAGATTAGACTTTGTGAGGGGAGTGTGTTTTGGTTTGTGTGTTGTGTTATTGTGCAGGAGGAGGGGCTCGCCCAGGGCAGCATTCATGCAAGGACCACCACTGGTAACCCTTGTGCGGCGAGGACTGAGGCAAATGTGGAGGACTGTGGCAAATGATACAAGTTTTACTTGTGTCGGGTCGGTTGGACCCCATTTGTAAACACAAGGGTTAAAATACCTCATCTTGACAGAAGCTGCTCTTCTTTGGCCAGCAGTCAGACTGTCATACTCCTGAGAAACTTGTTATAAGCGTGCTAATTTTCTGAGTGTCAGACCAGTTTGTTCATGCGATTGTTTTCCTTTTCTGCAAGTTTTAACCTTTATATCTTCATGTTAGCAAATTAGGGCAAATTCAAAGTATCGTTTCCCCGCTGTTAAAATATTTAGCAGATTATTTTAAGAGATAGTTTAAAGCTGTCTATGAAACAGATAAACCAGGGACATTTATCTAGATTTTATCTCTATGTTTTATTAGTTTTACCGTAATGTAGCCATTAAAACTCTGCTCATAAAAGCCGTGGATAAATGTGACAGTCATAAATCCCCTCACTGACTCTGACACACTGACTCTGTCTCCCACATGGCCTCCTCAGCCGATCATCCACAGATGAACGTTCAGGCCTTTTAAGTGGGTGTGAGGAACATGAGGCATTTTCTCAGCAGCGGCCCAGTTTCTATATATGAAAAGTGAGGCCCGGGTCACAGAAAGAGCTGATAGGGAAAGGCAGATCACGGGTCAAGCAATGCTGTTAATGCACCAGCAAACTTTCAAAAAGGTCAGCTACTTTCTTTATCAACTGCTCATCTGGCTGTTTTTAAATTTTTTACATTTATTTTTCTGCTTAGCTTTTGGACGTTTGGCTTCCCTTTTAAATAGTCCCTTCCGAAATCTGCGTCGAGCCTTGAGACTTATCAAACATTTCCAGTGCCTAGAAATCCTCAGGAAACCCCTTCAATGAGCTGATGTGTATCTTGGCTTTTCAGACCACATTGTGCTGGAGCTTGGCTCGCTGTCGTAGACTCCCTTCAGTCGAGTCCCCAGAAAAACAGGTAAAAACAAAGCACAAACAAAGTCAAACATGAGAGAGACTGAAAGGGCAGGGCTTTAGTTTAGTTCCTTCAGTTTTTATGCAAATTTATTAGTTGTTTTTTTGTAAATGCATCAAGTCAGCAATTGCGTTCCTTTGTCAGAGTTTGCTGCAGTTCCTCTTAAAGTGGGTCTTACTCATTTCCTGGAGATGAGCTAAAATCGGTTGTTTATCTGCGTGCCCGTAGACTGTTGTTACAACCCTGACATTTCGTGATGGGTTGTGTTAGCAACTTGCCTCAACGAGTAGCGCCATAATATCAGTGCACATTATTTTTTCACACCCTTACATCAGTGGCAGGGCCAAACTCCGAAGGAGGGTTGTGTCGTGCCTGAAATACACCCACAGGCGCTGACGAGACTCTGGCAGTTATGCAGTTATTAAAATGACTTGGCTGCGTCGCTGTGGCGAAACACTCGTCTGAATTTAAAAGCACAAGAAGATCAATTGAATCCTCGTCTTGGCTTGGCGTGGGAAAAAAAAAGAAAGAAAAAAAAAAGAACACAATTATGCGTGATATCATTTTCTCTGGCAGAATATGTTTGGTCTTGGTTTCAACACCTCAGCCCTTACCAGACCACCCAGTCACAGACCGGCTGCTCCCATGCACGGACAGTCGTTGGGTCATGGTGCTCAAAGCTACATTACAAGTTTCATTGTTCGTCTTTAGTCAGAGTACTTTCAGTTACGTACAGTCAGGTCTGTAGCTGTGGTTAAAATCATCTGACATTAGACAATGACATGACTTTTTATGTGCAGTTGACCATGTGCGTGTCCGCTGACCTAAGTTTTTTCGGGTGTCTTTACCGCATAACACACCGATGGATTCTAGTGTCTGTGGACTTCCTAAAATATTTCCCATAACACTTCCCATATAATGTGTGCCCTCTGAGTGACCTTTTAGAGTGGGAATATCTGTAGCTGTAATAAGTTGGGGCAGGCATTTATTTATTTATTTATTATTTTATTATTTTTGCTGGATGCAAAAAAAAACATCCGTTATTTTTAGACAACGTGATTTTAAAGGATTTTTAGATTTCAATACCAGCCTATGAAGACACCTTCACCTCCATGTTGTCTTTCTGATTTCTCTATTTAGTCCTTTATTGTTCAGCACATTTCTTTAGAGCCATAAATTGCATGCAGCTTATGGTTCCCACACAGATGACAGGCTGTTTAATGAGTGTTAGTGGTGGTGGATGGGTTGAGGTCAGCAATGAGCTGACCAGGAGCTGTCTGCAGAGGGTACATGTAGGCTTTAAGGTTTGCAGTGTCAGCTTTAGACTCGGTACTTAAGTGTTTCTCATACAGGCTAGTCATGGCCAGTTATGACTTATTAAATTGATTTAGTGAGTCAGCTGCCAGGGTAACATGATTCCTTTTACATTAGTGCCTACTTTCAACTCAAAAGCAATTAGGCACAATAAAGGAGCATCATTTATCCGTAGCATGTTAAAGCTAATCCAGAAATATAGTTTTATGTGCACTTGCAGTCTATGTCAGTGTCTGTATAGCAGAAAACCACTGGAAGGCTCCAGTTGACAGATGGGGCTCGTGATCCTTGGGTCATGTTCGCCACATTATTCTGACCTCTGTTTAGTTTCAATACTGCTGTGCTGAAATCTGAAGCCTCTTAATTCACATTCAGCACTCAATGCTATGTGGTTACTTGGCAATGTGAAATACTGGTTTGTTGAGCACTTTGGATGCAAGTGTGTCCAAATAAAACACTAGATAGAATTATGGCAGCATATATTGATTTTTTATTTTTTTAAATATTAATAGTTGTGTTATACCTTGGTGGCACAGCTTGACATCTTTATTGATCTTCTACACAAGAAGTCTTTACGTTTTGCTGCCTTTTTTCATTCATCAAATACTTGAAACTCCTTGTATTGATTGAGTAAATAATAGTTTTTGGGTCTGGTTCATTTGCAAAGCAAAGGGAGAGAAGAGGAGAGGAGAGAAGAGGAAAAGAAAGGAAACGGAAACGTAATTCCTCTGAGACTCGACTTCGTTCGAGTCAAAACGTTGTCTTAACTGTATTTTTGGGTCATGTGGTCAGTCACAGCAGCAAGGCTACTGGACATTCCCCGTTGCTCACAAAAAAGATATTTATTTTTTCTCTCCAGGGAAACAATTGTGAAAAACTCTTCCCACTAGAGTCACATTCACACACATTTATACACCAATACGTAGATTGGCAATTTGACCAGAGGCACATTGATTGACATCAAAGCTGGAATCAAACCTACAACCTTCTGATCGCGAGAGGACTACTCTACCCACACAGCCACTGTCGCCCCACTCAAAATGTCAAAAATTGTATAAAAACTCCAGGGAGCATCTGATTGTGGGAAAAGTACAGAAACTTTTAGCAGACTAAAAGGACAAACTAGTGTTTGCTATATCCCTGTGGGAGTCACGTTGTGTCTTAGGGCAGAAGGAAACCTCTGACTGCTCACAGCCGAATTTGACGCTGACATCAGCTGACTGATTGTGTTTGATCTTCTTATCGCTTTTCAACAAGCTTAATTTATCTGTATAGAACAGTTATTCGTTCTAATGGCTGAACAACCTGTTTGTTATCGTTTCCAGACAAAGCGACCTACATTGGAGTTAAAGTGGCGTAACAATACATGCAGTACAGTCGCATTAAGGGACAAATGAAACGGATGGCATAGATCCTGAGATCGGTAGCTTAGTGGAGAGAAACCACCTTCACTTTTAGTTTTTTTTCCCATTATAACACAGTTCTTTAAGCATATTATAACGTGTCGTTATAATTTACTGCACTCTCACAAACTGATGTCAAATCAGCCAGTAATAAATAGATCTAATGGAGGAAGTCTGCACTCAACAGAAAGTTAATGCGGTAAAAAGTTTTGAAACGACATTCATTTTCTCTCTTTGCCAACACCAGCTTTCAGGATGCTGTCAGTCGAGTCTCAGTGAGCCACAGCTGCCCAGAAAGGTTGTGCAAACTTCTGAGTGGATCTAATCTCTTTTTTTCCTTCTTTTTTTTATCTTCGCAGAACACAATTGAGCTCAAGTGTTTATGTCACTTACAGGAAAGTGTGATTTTTTTTTTTACAGTATAAAACAATTAGGTGCTCTCCTCAGGCAGGGTGTTTATGAACATGTGGGTGTGTCTGTTCATGTTTTTATTTTTTGTGGTTAACATTTACAGAGTTGAGGAAATTCTGCATTCTGCAGGCTTTGATGTCACTAGAGTTGAATGTTGTGTATTTCCCACCATCGGTTTGTGCCACCAGCGGCACTTTAGCACAGTTTTGTTTTGCCGTTTTCACTGTTACTCGTCACACCCTACTCTACGTTATTTCATGCTGCCCGCAAACTATTTGGAGCTGTGTGACATGTTGTATAATGACAAGTGCTAAACATTCTTGAAAGTTAAAAAAATAAAATAAACTTTTTACTACTTTTAAAACTAGTTCAGTCACAAGTTCTAACTCAAGCAGCTGTTAAATATGTTTGATTGTGATATGCTGCTGTTTCAGAAATGTGTATTTTTCTGTTTACCCACTGAAAGAGAAATCCCTATTGTTTTCTGCATCATTCATCACTGTGATTAATGGCTCTTCACTGTATTTTTGCCACTGCAACTTTGTCAGTGATCTGTCGAAACCTCCCTCGGAGCAGCTGAAGTCGAACGCAGTCCAGTCTCGGACGGAAAGTCTGCCAGGGGAACCGAAACTCCCCCAGTTCTGTTCTCAGATGGGCGGCAGATTTCCACAGCCGTCCAGAGGTTACTTCATCCTCTCTGTCTGAATGAAAACCCCCACATGAACTTGTCGGTTCCCAGATGAATTATTGGCTGGGGTTTGGAGTTGGAAACGGAGGACATGGGGGTGGGAAGTCTATGAACAACTGTTTGAATCATCGTTCAGATATGGACATCACCACCCACCGCACCCCCCAGACCCCCAAGCCTTCCTCTGAGGAAAAACATGATGGTTTTAAATCTGGGGTTTAACTAAGAAAAAGCCTTTACTCTTAAAACTATAAACCCTTGGCTGTGCCTTTGCAGAAGCCCCCACATTGTATCAGGTCATTGGAATTTTTATGTGAACAGCAGAAACTAGTGTATAATAATGAAGTGCATAAACAAAGAGATGTCTGGTTTTTAATATTAGGAAAATACATTTGAAATGTGTGACCTTAGTTACTCGTACACCCCTCGATAAATCCAGTCCAAACATTTGTCTAAGTAGTTCAAATGATTGTAATGTCTCCTCTGTTTAAATCCAGCTGTTCTGTGAAGACTTCAGAGGTTTCTTAGAGAGAGTTAGTGAACAAACAACAAAGAGAATTAGTCCACAGGAAAACCTTTAGTCAGGTTCATACTCCATAAATCCTGCTTTTATGGAAAAATGGAAAGAAGAAACCAGTTGATGATGAGCTAAAATGTGATGTGATCAAAAGGATTATTTTTTTTGGCCTACATTTAAAGGGCAGTGTGTGGAGGAGAACTTACTCTGCATATCAATCTGACGCACCATGAAACATGGATGTGGCTTTATGCTGTGGGCGTGTTTCCTCCAGTAGTTAATGTAGGGCAGGGTTAGAGAAGGGTTGAAGGTTCACCTTCCACCTGGACACGGGCTCAATATGTACAACCAGAGCTGCAGTGGGACATTTTAGTAAAAGCATATTCATGTTTTAGGAATGGCTAAACATGAATATGCTTAGCCATTCCGCTAATAAGGCTTTGCTTGAGCTATTTTTTCTAGAAAAAAAAATTGGTTAAAATGTCAGACTCAATAAAATACCCCAAAAGTCTTGTTATTTTAATTTCTACAAAAGGTGGTGAACGACATTGTTTCCTAGGAGATTCCTTGGAATTCCAATTGCACATTTCAGATTTCATTAGTTAAAAAAAAAACAAAAAAGCATTTCAAACCATTTATTGGTTCCACTATCAATTTACAACTTTGCGGTGTTGGATAAAATTCCAGTAATGCTGCTTAAAGTTTGTGATTGTAGCTTGTGGAAAAAAAGAAGCTCCAGGGATATGAAATGTGTTCATATTTTTAGTCACTCTAATAACAAAACACAAGGTTACATAATTCACCAAAAAATGTGAATGAACACGGTTGTAGATACTGTTGCTCATAAGAGAAATGCTCTTTAATGTATAACCAGTCACTGTAAATATTTTCTAGCTACGTACATTTCCTTTAACAAATGACCAGGTGCCATTAAATGGCCTTTGTGTCAGGATCAGTCATTTGCATTTCCTGTTAAGTGCTGTTTAGCCATGTTCTCGGCACAGCCTGCCCATTGTTTCTGCGTTTCTGCTCAGAGTCTCTATAAATAAGACCCTGTGGGTGACGTTAGTTCCTTCTCTCTCAGCCCTGTGTTTATGTGTGTATTTATATGCAAATGTGCATTCTGTGGCTGTTTGCACGTTTCGTCTCTCTTTTATTTTCACACACACATCTCTCTGCTTTTTGTCATGTTGTGGCAGAAGGTGTTATTGGTGTTTAGCGTCCTTCTCTCCTGTGTAACAGTCCATAAATACAAACACCTCCGAGGAAGCAGAGGTATTGCTGCAGGGCAGCGGGCTGCTAGGAGCTTCGCAGGGTTTGAAACAGGTTAATGTTCATATTTTGAGCCATGTCACGTAATATGTACAAATGACATTCGTTTTTGTAAGAAAAGCCTCACGCTACGATGGACGACGGTGAACTAAAAACGAGTCTTATTTTTCACAAAGTGAAAGGGAGCCTCCGTTTATTACTCATTCATAATCCAGGCAGTCGGTTCTGTTAAAGGTTGCAGTGTGTGTTCGTGTGGTGTTATGTGGTGCAAGACACCTGTCAAATGAATGCGTGTGTGTGTGTGTGTGTGTGTGTGTGTGTGTGTGTGTGTGTGTGTGTGTGTGTGTGCAGACAGCGGAACTGATTCAGTGAAGCAAGAGGAAATTGTGGGTGGCAGTTGTCACTTGCTAATCTGCCGCCTTTAATTACACAGAGCTCTGGGTCGGGGGGATAAATACTTATATATGTAAATAAAGGGAAACGTACAGACACATATTAATGGTAATCAAAAATCCCCAAATCGCATTTGATCTTCTCCAGTTGGAACCCCCCCCCTCACCCCACCAAATAATCCAATGTAGTATCAGTAAGTGTATAGAGCCAGTCAGAAATTGAATTATAGCACAACATGGGCATGAATCTTATTATTTTTAGGCTTTGAAATGGCATATATAATTTTTAAACAAAGTCCAGGTTGTAACGGTCCAGCTCTCATATTTCATAACAGGCTGAACAGTCTGTCACCAGATACCCCCACATTATTGAAAGTGTGCTAGATTCCCTTACCAACATTCAGATCGTTTTTTTTCTTCACTTTTGAGTAGGAAAGACAGACACCCATGATTCTACATGAGATGACTTCATGTAGTATCAACATCCTTAACAGACGAGTTCAAAACTTATGACTCAGTACCTTCTTGTTAATTTCACATGAATGTGAGAGTGCTGGAGGGCTAGTCAGCTGATTTCTAATGTATCTGTCCCACATCAGTCTTCTGCTCTCTAATGTGCTTTTCTACCATTGATCTCATTTGTGTATATGTGGAGAAAGTGAGCGTCAACTTTCCATTCCAGACTCTCTTGTCTGCTTTATTTTTTTCTTTTCAGGATATTAGGTCACGTTAGAGGGGCTGCTGGTTGTGAACCGGATCGGAAAAAAAACTCCAAATCTTTTCTGCAAACTATTACTGATAACCATTTGAGAAACATTTTTAAAGTACTTTATGTAATAAATAGTTCTGCACATGCAGTGCTTTGTAACTCATTGTTTTCTGCAATGCTAAATTGCTAAATTCATTTAAAGTCTGTTTTGTTGGGGGTTTTACATTATTGTTTGAGACATTGCTGCACAAAGTAATGGAAATTTGCTTGCTTAAACTTCTTGCAGTCCAGGTCGTTTTTTGCTATGTGCATATTGTGTGCAGCAATAACGAGGTAATGATTAATAACCGATACATTGAACAGCTCCAATAAATGTCCTAAGTGCACAAAGTAGCGTTTATGTAAATCTTTCCTCCCAACACCATTGGACTTTATGACCATCGCTGCTCCCAACAAACTGAATAAATTAACATCCCTGCTGCTATTTGCACAGTTTTTATATCTCTGTCAGAAGTATTTAGTGTTTTTTTTAATGTGCAAATATTCAAATATCATACTTGCCTGAGAATGCTGTTTTTATTAACTCTGTTTTTCTTATGTTGTAAATTTGCCCTTACCATAGAGTCTTTTACTTCATATTTTTGTTGATATAGTTTAGCTTGAGATGCTCATCAGATATGGGTTAATATCGGTATTAAAAGCTGATGTTTGTTTCCATCATGTTGCCGTTTGTGTTTTCTGGCACAGGAAGTGGAGGGTTTGCCCATGTTGTATTTATTTGGGCATGTGGCAGTGAAGCAGTGCAGGATTGTGAGGTGTTTACCTAAAGCAGAGCAGCAAAGTCAGGAGTCGAAAGGCTAGGAAAATAATATTGACAACTATCAGTTATTTGCCGTAATGGCAATATCAATCTGATATCAGTCCAGATTTGTACTTTTCCAGTGCTGATTTAGTCTCCAGAAATATTGATCCAAATTAGCGATGGACATTGATCACTGGGTTTATAAAAACAAAACACCCTTTCATTCCTGAGATGGTTTTAGCTAGTTTTGTTTGTTGTTGTAACTGGGATTGATGCTTTGTCTCTCCCCTCTGTGGCCTTGTATGGTCAGCTGTGAGCGGATCAGCCCTCTTTCTGAGCTGGCCTCAGGTCAGAGGTCAGAAGCTGCAGTTGAAAAAAGGAGTCAGAGGTCACTGCTGCGCCGCCTCATATGAGCTCAAAAAGCATCACTGCACTGATCAGACATTTTAGAAGCCAGTTTGGGAGATAGATCGATAGATGCACATACCAATCCGTTGGATTCAGTATTAGGCGGTTTTCTTGTGATCGGGTCGGGAATAAAAGGTTTTCATTAAATGCATTGAAACTAGACTTCTGTCATATTTTTTAATCTTTAATTGCAACATCAACTAGCATATACCTTAATTCATTTTTTTGAGCTTTAATGCATGAAATAATCTTGTTCTTTCATTTTTGCAGGAAAAAGAAAAAAACTAACTTGTATTGAGAGAATATTTCCCGTATGTCATAGTGCTTATGAAGAGGAAAATTAGGAATCTCTGTTGGCCAGGAATAGCCTATTAACGCATTTCCAGTTCATTATCTGGCCATTACATATGTGTAACTGAGAAATGTGACCCTCCACTACTAGTTTGGCTGGAAATGTTAAGCAGGGTCAGGCTGACATACTGACACACATCTGACACAGAAAAGGCTTGTACGCCACCATCCTTTTGCCCTGCGTCAGCATTCATTCCTCTCGGTTTGTTGCACCTTTAACCTGGACCAGCTGCGTACACACACTCACGCACTCCGGTTTTGCTGCAGTTTGGTGGGGGGGGGATTAGTTGGCCACCGAATGGGCTCTCTTGGCCAGTTGGCCGTCACCGTCAGCTCGGTGCTTTTCCAATCAGCACATTCCTCGTTCTCCAGACAGGCACAGGGAGACGGTTTTTTGGCAGCGCGCTCACTGGGTGGGGTAATGTTCAT
The DNA here is from genome assembly GCA_903067075.1 of Micropoecilia bifurca. NCBI lineage: Eukaryota > Metazoa > Chordata > Actinopteri > Cyprinodontiformes > Poeciliidae > Micropoecilia > Micropoecilia bifurca. The sequence goes on along the minus strand of CAEGAF010031603.1, from coordinate 331 downwards.
ATCCTGTCCCCTGACCTCAGATTACACACACACACAGTTACTGTACTGTTTTGCTCGTTCTCGCACTCGAAACAACACATTCTTACTCTTAACGCGCACAGCTTTTTCCTTCTGTTCGGAATCAGCTGTTACAGTCAGTCTTTCAGCCCAGAGTCCTTCAGTTTCCTTTCCTCTCGCAGTCAGCTGCAGAGCCAGTGCCAATCCGTGCCTGTTGTTGTGCCCCACCAACAAAGACTCTCTTCTGTCAGCAATAATGACTGGGGGGGGGGGGGGGGGGGGGGGGGGGGGGGGGGGGGGGGGGGGGGGGGGGGGGGGGGGGGGGGGGGGGGGG
>CAEGAF010031588.1:0-26435 GCA_903067075.1 Micropoecilia bifurca | reverse complement strand
CCTTGGTCATAGAAAAAATAAACTGGACCAGGACAACTGAGGGGGAGCAGCGATATAAAGCAATTCTTAAAAAAAAAAAAAAAAAAAAAAATCGTTGTAAGCTGTAGGCATGTGTAGATATTTTGTTCAAAAGTGGTCTGAGTTTATAACTCCAGATCTAATGGCAACTGAAGATAAAGAATGACATGAATGATAATGATAGGTAGCTCATTAGAATTATATAATTCACAGTTATTAGGCAATGATCCAAGAGACGATGACCCGTCACATGTTTTATTTTTACACTATCAAAATTTTTAGTTTTGATTTTATCTTCGCAATATAAATTCGCAACAACCGTGACCAAAACATTGTCGCACATGTCCAGTCTGGATCAAGTTACGTAACATTTAATTCAGTCAAACTTCAATTCAGATGAGTTAGGAAGCAAAACCCAGAACGTGATATGCAAACATACAACCAAATGTGGTGCTGCTGGTGCTTTCACTACTGTTTTTCAACACGGGGTTGGTGGGTTCAACTTAGCATGTTCCAATCACGTATTTTAACGTACTTTCGCTGCATTGTTTGCTACGTGGATGGAACAACAATAGCTGGTTTGAATTATACTGTTCTGTTGGAGAGGTTTTGCATAGAGCCTGTCGTTGTAGAGCTGCTCTGGCTCAGGCTGGACTGGAAGCTCTCTGATGGCCTTAAGAGGCACAACTGGAGACAAGCTGGTCTCTCTCCAAACAGAGATTTGGGTTCACATGACCTGAGCGAGCAGCTGTCCCCGTTAGTCCTCCGCCTGCAGCACCACACACTCCACAGTGGGACTGTCCTCTATGCAGAAGCTGTAATTCACTGTAATTCAGTTCAGTTTTGATTTACATAATTAGATATTGAATATCTAAATACCTTCTACATTCATGTCTGCCCCTTCTAACCTTAACTTTGTTGTCACTGTTATGAAAACAATGAAAGAGACAGTTTGGCACTTATAAATGACAGCATAGCAAAATTAGAATAGGAAAAAGAATAACAAAGACCCACACAAACAAAAAGTAAACAAATATATACAGTATACAATTAAAAGTCAAGTTACAAAAGAAAATGTAAATATGAACTGCAGTCTGCTATGTTCAGGACCAAAGGTTATTGTTGCTCCTTCCTTCCTGAGGGATAAAACTACCACTTAGTCTAGCAGTTTTTGCGTGATCGATATCGTCTTCTGCAGGAAAGAAGGGGAAACAAAAGTGTGTCCTGGATGCAAGAGGTCATTTATGACCCTATTGCCCTTCCGATGAAGCCTTTTAGTGTAACATGTTAACACACCCACCAACAGAATCTCTCATGAATGTTAAACAACTTTTGGTTTGTAGTTTTCAAAGTTATAACAAGGTTTGCAGATGAGACATTTTTGGCTGGTATGTAAATTAAAACCACCCACACTGAATAATGTGCTGCAAATTGATTAGATTCACAAAAGAAGGGGAAAAGAAGAGCACCTTGCCACTTACATCAGTGAGACATTAGGAAACTTGAGCGTAACGTTCTTTTGGGAAAAGCTGCAAACACCAACTGTTCCTGAACACAACATCTTTAGTAGACAAATAATTTGCCACTCCAACTCACTGTTGCTGCTGCATGGCTGATTCCTGCTGCAATTCACACATCAGCTGCTGTCCCACCTCATTGCCTCAACGCCACCCAGGAGAAACATCGACACTGTCTGGATCTGAGAGACGGTGGCCTTCGATTGCATTCTCATTGCTTACTGTACATTAGAGCTAAACCTGTGTTGTGTATGTTGCTGGTGTGCGGTGCAAAGGAGAGGAGGGTTAAAGGGGGGGACTGGAACTGGTTATCCATCAAAGCTGTCGTCTCTCCATCATCTCCCTCGTTCTTTATCTCTTTGATTGCCAGGACATGAGGGACAATTTTAATTATGTTTTATTTTATTCAAACGATTAATCCTGCAGCACAGAGCACCAGGGTTCCCCCTGGGGAGGCCTCACACATCTGGCCAAACTGTGCTGCTGTCGTCCCACTTTATGGGTTACCTTTAGCTGCAGTTTGTCTTTGTAGAGATCTAAACTTTTTATACCCTTGCAGGTTTTATGTTTACACTAATCGATTAATTTCACCAACGTGTTTATCCGACTGGAAGTACTATTAATGTTTTTTCTGGCCCACCATGAATCTTGACTTGATAATGTGAAGGTAAATAATAGGATGATCCCAGGAGGCAATTGTAGAGTTTTCCATCTATTAATCAAAAGGGCATTTCTCATTTTTTAACCAAAATTTAACATAATGTAACAACTTGATCCTTTTTTTCTAAAATATTACTCCTTTTGCATTTATTTATTATCTTATGAGATGTGTACTTCTCATTTATTTTCAGACATAAACTTCTTTGTTGAATCAAGTTTGACACCTGGTGTCACCGAGGCCTTGACTCTTCTGACCAAAACATTTCCATTCCCTCTCCTTCTTATTTGTCTTAATCCAATAGTATCTCAGCATATTGAGATACTACTCAATATTCACCACTCTTGGTGAAATATTCCAACTGCTTGACTGATTCCTTTCCACATACACATTGCCTGCCAGGATCTTAAAGCCTGTGTGCTTTGCTTTTTCTCACGGCCGTCCATCTGGAGCCTGCATCACTTTTGTGGTGCTGAAAGTTTTTCTTGTCCTGCCCCAATGACTTGCTTCTGTGGTGTCATTCAGTCCAGTCCTCACAAGCTAATGGTGACATTCAGTACTGGTCACATCCTCAATCTGTTGGTGGCACACACAATGCACAGGCTTGTCTCTAGATTATTGGCGCTCCTGGTCATTTCTTGCACTCTGGGTTTCGGCTGCCCAAGACATTCATTTAGCAACTTATTACACGGAAGTATATACACTCAAGATCATTGCTGAATCCTGGAGTGGAAGGACTAGATAGTGTTCCTGCCTCTTGTTGTAAAGTCTCAGGGTTTTGGATTGTGGAAGAAACCGTGCGTTTCCATTGTCTTGACACAAGTTGCTTTGATCGCCTCCTCTGGACGGGTTGATATACCAGCAGGGTGTCTGATGCCTTGTAAGATGTCCTTTATGTATTGATAGATTGGACTTTGCCCTCACCATTTTGGCTCTTACTGTACCCACACATGACCGAAACGGTGTGACATTTCTGCTAAATCATTCATGATACCAGACCTGCATTACATCACCACTGTACTTTATCATGGCTACCATTAATCTGTACAAGAACAAAACAGATCCAGAGGAAGATGTGTAAGTGGAAAGGAAAAAGTACCTTTGAGAGAGTGCAAGGCAGGGAAAAAAAGAAACAAAAGAAACAAAAGGAACAGTGGATGAGGCCACTTGCATGCTTCGACACGACTTTGCCACAGCTTTCTTGTTTTGCAAATATGATCACACTCATGTAGATACAGCATGCAACACCAGACAATAGTAAGAGGTGCCCAAAATGCTTTCATGCTGTCCTACGCTGCACTGCTGGAATCTGTTATATCAGTTATACAAGCTGTTTTATAGCCTCTGTTAAATCATGCAGTGTTTACTATTACATCCAGTACAGGGTAAAAAAAAAGCCAAACTCCACAAATTCATGTGGGCCATTCTTTTAGCTGCATAATTAACCAGAGCAGTGGTTGTCACTTCTCTAAACACGAAGACATCTGGCAAAAGATGTTGTTACACGTTCATAGCAAAATATTACATTTTAATAATGATTACTTGTTGTTTCTGTAAAATTTCTTTAGAGGTTTTTTTTGTACAGTGCAGATTAATAGTAATAATAATAATCAATTTAATTTGTACCGCACTTTTCATTAGAAAAATTCTCAAAGTGCTACACAGTGCAACTAAAATTGTAGATAATATCATAAACATAAAAATCATGTGGAGGCAGAATAGGCTTGCTTTAATAAAAAAAGTCTTTAAGGCTCTTTTAAAGTATTGTATTCACTGCGGAATAATTTAAACCCAAACAACTTCTGTGGTTTTCATTAACCAGAGTTGTGTCCACAGGTTTAGAAAATATTAAAAATTCATTCTAATCCATACAGACTAAAATATACAATTACTGCATATAAACAACAACAGATAGGTATGTCTCAAAGGTTGCAATCACCTTAAGGTTGGGCGCCCTTTCTGGAACACCCAAATATCTGAGCCAAACAGTGATCCTCAGAGGGAAGGAAATTTATTACAATAAGCAGAAACTGCAAAGGCTCAAACCTATAAAGTGTGAGCTTTAGTCTCACTGTCCACACAGGCAAATTCCACATAAAACTAGAAAGTTTTAATTTATTTTTGGTCAGAGGAGACCAAAATTGAGCAAACTGGTCACAGTGAGAAGAAGAATATCTGGTACAGTCAAGGTAAAAAATCTGAGAACAATGAACCAAGGTAGAAATAGCATCATGATGAGAGTCAGTGAAGCTGCTAGTGGTACATTAAACAATATGTGTGTGGCATCCAATGTTGTAATAAGTTTAAACGGACTTTTCAGATGTAATAAACCCAGTTATGTGATCATTTGTCAAAAATATAAAAAATGTTTTTGGGTCATAAACAATATGTTGCCAATAACATAAAAGGCTGTTACGCTTTTGGCAAGTTACACTGAATAAACGCATGTAGGTTACATGATTACTGCCCTACATATAAATTGTGCTACACAAAGTGATCAAAATGGCAAATGCAGGTCATGGCATCTCACTGAATAATTGAATTAAACTGAAGGCTTTTGAGTATGCATCAAACAATTATGACACCCTCTATGCCTTCTTTTTGATGAACAAACTGCACAAAAAGACTCTTAATTCAAATAAGTGCAGTCCTGTGTATTATTATGGCATGGGTTTATTCGTCACATTTTTAAAGGGTTTCAATATGGTGACATATTGACCCAATTACAAGCTATTCACTCAAAAATATTTATTAGACTGTCAGAAAGATTATGGGAGGTATTACAATATTGGCCCTTGTTACATTACTGGTACATTAGTGGGATAACAATACCTACACAGCCTCTGACTTCACCTGAAGCCAACAGCTAGATCGTTGATCATTTATAATTGTTTCATCCACTGAAACATCCAATAAAAGATTAATAAAAGCGCTCATAAATGCAAACATCACCTCAAACATCCTGTTGCCCTTTAGAGTTTGGATGACAGTGACACAGTTTACATGACCTTGTTTGTTGTCCTCATTCTGGCACGTCATTCTGGCTCTTCCCACTCAGCCACCTCTGGGTGCCTGTGTCTGCCAGCAAAGCAAACACTAACTGTCAGTCATTTTCTCCGTCAAAAGGCTAAGAGTGTTCCCTCAGGGCTGACATCTCCAATCAGGCAACCAGCTTCTCCCTTCTCCCTTGTCCTATGTCCCAATGCTTGTGTCCCACTTTGGTCGTTCAAGTGGACGGGACACAATTGAAGGGAAGTTTGCAATGAAAAAAAAAATAAATTGAAGAAGTTTGCTGATGCGGACAGACAACTGATGACGCAGGATGTCCTCAGGTCCATCTCCAGACAGATGGCTTTGGGTGGGAATGAGTGTCTGCCATCAGGGAACCAATCACCTGGGTGTGCACTTACATACTCAATTTTCTTTTCCATTCTGTTCATTTTTGTCCTGTTTTATGTCTGAGAAAATCATGTGGTTTCATATTTTTGATCAAAAGGTAATTTTAAAGAAATAGTAGTTCCTAGATCTTGACAGCATTTTACATTTCTTAGTTTTTAGCGTTATAGTGGGTTTACTAACATGATACTACCATCTTCTTTCTGGAAGCCTCAGACGGTTCTTTCAGTCTTGCTGTACATTTTACAAAAAAAAACTTCAAACTTCGTTTTTTTACAAGTCAGAGGTGTTATTAACAGGGTTACCAAATATGTCATAAAAACAAATAGGATGTCACAGGCTTCTCCATGTTTTTTCATATGATTGAATGAACATCTGTTAAACAACAGAAGTATCAGACATCTCTTAACTAGTTAATAAATAGGCTTTTAACATCTACTGCATATTTTTTAGTGCAGAGGCAAGACTGCCTGACAGGCATTGAGCTGTACCAGCTCAGTGTTCTGTTGCTTGTGTCAGAAAGCTGAGATGCCAAGCTGCCGGTTATGGGAAGAAAACGAGGATTGCCTGAAGGGGATCTCAAACCCCATAAGATGACTCGAGAAAAGAAATCTGGGATCTTTCCGGCTCTGTTTGCAAAACCGTAAAACACAAACACTCAAAGCAAAACATGTCGTCAATCACACACTGTTGGCGTAATTATAACAGACCGCAAAACTGTTGTTTTTCTTTTGTTAATTGGTTCCGATCCCAAAATGCTGTGCGACTTTAACTGTGCATGTCTCTGTGATAACGTGTTTGGTCGTCAGTGCCAGATCGCAGCTGTGTCTGGTGAGTTCTCTTCATCTTGCGCCCTCCTGCTGTGTATCACCTCGAGCCATCGAGACAGCAAACTTACTACACTTCATAACACACACAAGTTGGCATTCAGCACTCGAGACTCATAGAAACTCATAGCTCACATGCGGTAGACCTGGATATGAACTCTTGTTATTGCGAACAAGGTTCCTAAGAAGAGGATATTGCAGATTAGATCATTTTATGTAGCATTCATTCGCAACTATTGTCATTAGTTAATCAAATTCATGTCCTAATATATAGAATACAATTTGGTTCTAATTCCATCCAATTCATTCCAGTTCAGTCCAATCACATAGCCAAATTCAGATTTAATTACATGCTTTCTAGTTCAGTCCAAATTATAATATAACACAATCAATTTGCATTCATCTTTTATTGCTAAATATTAAAGATGTATCTAATATTTCAGTTCAGTTGAAGCAATCCCTTATGCTGAGGAAGCACATGGTGACAGTGGAAATAAAATGAAACTTCCATCAGAATCAGACTTTGTGTGTGCCATCCAAAACGGGGGAGAAAAAAACCAAAACAAAATCACACTGAGTAAGTAATACTTTCTACAAGTGATAAAAAATCTAATGCTTTGTAGAAAGCTGAACATTTTAGTTTATTTATTACATCATTTTAACATCTTATGCCATCTTTTAGTTAACCAACTCAAGAGATGATTCAAAGTCATTCAAATCACAACTTATAAAATGTCGTGAGGAACATTCAATTAAAGAAAACTGTTTTCTGGATGACGCCCTTTGCCTCTAGTCTTGCTCCCTGGAAGAGCACACACAGTTCACAGTTAGTAACTTGTCAGAAACAGAGAAAGTCATGACGTCATAAGAATGAACAACTCACTTAAGATATGGTGACAAAGCTTTAAAAAAACCTAGCTTGTTAAGTTGCATATTACAGAGAGATGGCCAATTTAGCCGAGTTATGTAATAAGACAGTCACTTTATACCTGCAGCAGTTGCTATGGTTTCCATTTGGTAAAGCGTTTCTAACACTTAACCTTTATTTCCTCCCTTACTTGTGTCTTTTCCTATAAAGCCTGTGTTTATGCACCTGCAGAAGATTAAAGCGTGGCTGATGGTGTGGAGCTCTTTTCAAAGTGGCAGGGTCGAGGCGCAGCCCCTTCCCATTAGCAAAGCTGGACATGTGTGCTCAGGACTCTGCCTGTTTCTGTCTCGTTGTCTGTTGTTTACTTTCTCTTGCAGCTTGTCTTCTCTTTAAGCCTCTGCTGTTTCTAACACACAAAAGGGCTAGAACTGAGTGATGCTTGTACAATATTACGCAGCCATTATGTAAATGCTGTTTGCTTGCTTTTTGATTTTTCTAATTGGAATGATCTTGATTTCTTTTCCATATGAAACACGCTGCAGCATCGCAAAGTGTCGCTTTCTCCCCTTTTCATCCTAATACAGGTCTTGGTATTCCACACAGAGAAAGAAGTTTGTTTGTTGGTATAATGCAGAAATGTGATTCGGCTCCATGTTTTCTTCTCAAAGATTATCATACAAATAAAGGCTGGGAAAAGAGCTTACAAATGACATTCTACATAAAACACAAGCCATTACTAACGTGCAAGGTACTGTTTGACTTTTTTCTGCATAAGTATGTACAGTGTTAGGTGGAAATACTGACTACTGTGGCAAAAATAAAAAGCTTTAAGAAAAAAATATTTACTGGAGTATTGCTTCACTAAAAACTTTAAAGAAAACTCCAAATTTGAATTTGAATGCATGGATTCAGAAGGGAAACATCCTACATTAAGAAGTAATTGTTTTCAACCAAATCACTGGTGACACAATTAGTGCAATCCCTCACAGCTGATTTAAAATAAATGGAATTTAATCACTTTCTTTGTTTAAGCATAAGTTGAAGTTAAGTTGATCTGAGTTTCAAGGAGCCTCTAATTAATAATCAGTGGCTTCTTGTTTCCCTTAAGTACTATATAAATATAAGAATCTATATTAATCTTGCCACCAGAAACAATAAGAGAGGAAGAAGAAAGGAGAAAAAAAAACCTTCATCTCAGGGTCAAAAATTCATAATAACATTTAAATGCTATCTATACACCAGCTAGATGTTTGGGTGTGATACTAGAAAAAAACATTTTTCACTCCTGCCATTACAAACATAAACTAAGTATATGTGGTGTGAAACAAAGGGTTAGGTGACCGAAAAGGATCTCATGGATAATCAGGAGTGAGAGAAAAGGAGAATGTAATAATGTAATTATTATTACATTATTACATTATTGCTCCTGCAGCAGCAAGGAGACATAGCTCCTTGCTATGTCTCCTTGCTGACCAATTGATTTAATTGTCAATTGGACAATTGACAATTAAATTAAATTAAATCAATTGACAATTGATTTAATTGTCAATTGGACAATTGACAATTAAATCAATTGTCCAATACAAGCAATAAATGAATGAAGCTGTATTTTGTTTTTTCATGCACATAACTTTCTCTGAATTGTGGTTGGACGTTTTCTCGCCAAATGCAACCAACGTGATGTTTAAACCTCAACGCCATGCATTTAAGAATACACTACGGCTATGTAAAAATGAATACTTTTTTCATTGTTTCAGATAAGAGCTTCATGAGGATTATCTTTGTCCAAATCCATCGTCTCCAAAAAGAATTCAGCACAATAGACAACAAATTTTGCAGCTACTGAGACTTTATTGAGCTGTAAAATTTTGGGATTCAACACAAATTGTTTGATCCGCAGTATCGCTTCCTCTCCTTATTTGGCGTCTGGCTTAACTGAGCCAAATGAAAAGCAACAGTGTCTCATGTTCCAAAAGGAGATTATGTGTGACTTCAAAACCCCCCACTTCAGGCAGTGCAACACATTGCTGCTCTGTATCCAAGCCATACGCCGTATCACACCATGAAAGGCTCTGAAAGACGAAGAGTGATAATCTCTTTCGGGATGCAAACCCGCTGGAAGAAGGTGTTTTTGTCTTTCAGAAAATCTCCAGTGACATAGTGTGTACCTCTGTCTTTCTTTTTATACCTTACACGTGTGTAATGTGTGTAAATGCAGCATTGTTTCTTTGCATATAGATGGGTTTGGTATTTGATAATGTGACAGGGATGCCCTTGGATAGGGGAATTGTTTAAACTTTCCCTCAGATGAAAACATTTTGATTGTTGTGTTTTGTTTTATGTTCCTATGCTTTACATTTTCTGTAAAGTTTAAAGTACACTGTTGCAATTTCATAGCTAAAAGGACAGTGGTAGCACTGATGACAGAATCTGCTGTGCACTCCACTAATCCAGCCTTCACAGCAGATTGGTAAGAATGGAACAATTCTTGAAATAAAGTCACAAGGATAAGCCATTTGCAGTTTGCCACAAGCCGTGAAGGGGACACATAAAAAATACACAGAAGAAGTCCTGCTTAGATGAGATCAAAATTTAACTCTGTTATATTTAAAAAAAATGAGACATCTGGAAGAAAACTAGCAAAACACATTAGCCTAAACAGCAACTCCCATGGTGAAACATGGCAGTGGCAGAATTATGCTTTAGGGTTAATCCGTCAAAAGGAGGTTCCACAAAGCCTTATGATAAATATGAAACATTGAGGATTAACTGACATTTTGAATCCATGTTACAATTAAGCTCTACTGTGTGTCATTTTATTATTACATAAACTCCCTGGAGTGTCACAGAGACAAAAGTCAGATAAATTAGATACAACATATGCGTATTGTGAGATAAACATTGGGAGTTTTACAAGAAAATGACTGGGAGATTAGCTTTCTTGTTTAAGCATATGTGTGGTTGACCTCCATATAAATTCGGATAAATCTCTTTAATTTTTGCCTCGACTTGGGCACTTTCCAACATAAAATTAAAGTAGACTAGTAAAAACTGTCACTACCTCTGTAAAAAACATGCTGTATATTTCAGATTGCCACTCCTTGCAAACTGATTAAACGACTGCAGAGTTTTTCTGTATCACTCTGTCTCACCTCCTTAGGGCCACAGCTTCCTCCCTGCCTTAGTACCAGACACATCTTTATTCAGAACTGTCCCTGTCCAGGGGCAGAACATCAATCCGCTTTGTGTTCGTAGCCTCTGTCTCACTGCACTGCCCTGCTCTGCTTCTTGCTTCTCCAGGCGCGGCGTTATTGAACTGTCTCTGCTGGTCTTCCTTTTTTTTCTCTCTCTCTCTCTCTCCTGCGTGCGCTCTGTCTTTCTCTGTGTTCCAAAATCATGGCCCATTTATTTTAACACAATTATTATTGAAGCCTGACTGAGCACAGTGATAGATGGTACTTTGTTAGAGTGCAGCTATGGCTGACACACATAAGGCTCTTACTGGTCAAGCGTGGAGACCCCCTGATTAGGCACACGGTGTCCAGAATTATCCAAATTTACAACGGGTGACAACGTCGGTAATTAACATAACAGTGTGTGACTTTAACGGTGATGTTAACACAAATGGTGCGACTAATTGAGAGGGGAGTGTGAGGGAGGAATTGTGGTTTATTGTGTGTGTTTTATGTCACCACGGCACTTAAGTCACACCACAAATGGTGCAAAAGGTTACAGTGGCTTGGAAAAGTGTTTACATCCCTTGAACATTTCCAAATAATCTTGTCATCTACAATCCCAAACTACACAACGCACTTTTTGGGGATCCTATAGGATAGAACATTGATTGGTGCGTAATTGTGATTTAGAGGAAAACTTGTGCAATGATTATTTTTTATTTATCAGCAGTGGTGAAGTCAGTGTTGTGATCATATTTTTCCAAGAGGTTTAAAGGGATGGGAAATATGTATATTTGTAAATATCGGTTATTGGCCATAACTAGCAATATTTATCGTGATATCAATATTAACCCAAACATTCAGTGCATCCCTACAGTTGAGCTGATGACGGGTTTCCATTTCTGGATGATGCATTCGTTTAGAATATTAGGAAGCATTGATCAGTTAACAGTGAGACATCAAAAACTATTGTTTTATGACTTCACTCTGCTTTAAAATTCTGAAAAACTTTGTCATGGAAGAATTGAACAGTGCATTATGAAATATTAAAGGCGTACGATATAGCTTCATTTTTTTAACATTGCTACTACCAAGGAACTGATCCGCCTGCAGGGTTCCTTGGTTTTTGTTTGACCTTTTGCTTCCTAATATTTTATACAAATCTTCACAGAGCTGCTAAATTTCATATAGGTGGAGCCATTTTATTATTTCGGCTAATTCCAAAAGCACTACTTACAATGGATTTCATTTTAGGGTTGTTAGAGTAATTAAGTAAATTTCAAAAGCATACCAAACTTTTATTTGTTAAGTTTTGATAAATTTGTAAACAGCACATAGCTTTCTTTGTCTTCGAAAATTTTGCAGCACTTGTACTTGATCTTTTATGTAAAAACCAAACAAAAAAGTAAATTTGGTGGGTTGCTATGTCAAATTTGAAAGACTTAAAGATTTACGAATAGTCCTCACAGCACTGAATGCAAAGGTGCAAAACCATCTAACTTCAGAAAGCCATGTGATATTTTACTGTGGGAAGACTATATCCTATTTCTCTTGTTCAACCTTTGAAAGGTACCTTTAATCGTCAGATTCCACTGACACACAGTCACGCTGCACACGTTGAAGAGATTGTTCGCCTGTGCTAATCCTGCTGGTTGATCCTGCCGGCTTGTTCGACTCAAACTCACTGAATCACAGCAAAATGACCTTCTCATTACCTGCCAGAGCAACTGGCTCACCGTTTTCCCAAAACGAGGACACTGCCTGCCCGGTATGTTTGCCACAGTCACCCATAAATCACAATGAAGCCTGTACATAGTAAATCATCAACTTAAAGGCATCTATATACATAGTGGCATCTTGGGGCTATGATCTATTGTATCTTCAGTCTTTATCTGCTTGATTATGTCCTGATGTGTACATATGCCGACTGTAATCCTGATATTAACCTGTTCAAGGGCATTGCAGGGTGGGTGGAAGTTAAGGGGAAAAGCACATATGGCCAGTATAGTTTGTGAGCCCTGTGGCCTTCCAGTCGGCTTCACAGTGATGCATAGTCTCCTGGACTGGAGAAAATGCACCGCCTGCATGTCAATGAGCTCCATTCCCTGTTAAGTAAGTATGTGCACGGGGTCTCTTGTATCGCACACACTAGCTGCCATCTGCACCCTGAATGGACTGCTCCAAGGGTGTGTGTGCATACTATTGGAGTGGGTGGGTAGGAGGGAGCTGGTATGAAAGCAATCACTCTGAAGAGTATGGGCTGTGTTTAACCCAGTACACATGCTTGTCTTACAGCCTCCTGCTTTGGGAAGCAGATAGATCATTGAGAAAAAAAGAAATCTATTTTTAGATGTGGAATAGGGAGGGGATAAGCATGAGCGATGTGCACTTGGATATGTGTATGTCTGTGTGTGTGTGTGTGTGTGTGTGTGTGTGTGTTTATGGTTTTGAATCTATGGGTGAGAAGGATGCGTAGTGATGTTGTTTCTTCTGAGACAACATTGCAGGCAAGACGAAGCTTTGTTACACATCACACGCAATCACATAAGCCACACATTAGTACTAGAGAAACCCACACACTCGCAGACAGACTCGCACTAGCAAATCTGGATATTGTCCTGTTGTGCCTGGAGCTGGCCCTGACAGTACTGTTGGACGTAAATCACATCCACATCCACGGAAACACACATGCACACGCATACACAACCTCCCTGGCAACGGGACACGTGATGCTAGTATTGTATGCCCAACCTTTTTCTCTCTCTCCATCTCTAATCCTTGTCTTTCATCCTGACAGGTGCCAGCGGCTGGTGAACCAAGCTGTGGATTGATGATTAAAGTAGGCAGAACGGACACAAGGGCTGGTATCATTCTGAGGTCATGAGTGAGTCTGTTTTTTTCAGCCGAGGCGTGAGATTTCAGTAAATAGATCGAAGGCTAAAAGTTCGTTTTGCCAAGGGTATGCTGAAGTCTTTGCAGTACAAACTAATCTATTTAAGGTTTTCCCCACATATTGCTATGAAGACAGAAAAGCCTTACTTCAGTTACTAGAAGATGGCTCTGAATTGCAAGGGCAGGATGGTACATACAGTATATGCCAGTTTTATCTGAAATTTCTGCGGGTGTCTTTCTTACTGTAAGGGCAAAAGCTTTTTCTACTTTGTCATAAGCACCAGCAGCATTTCAATTCATTGTAATGCTGACAATTTACATGAAATGAACCTGACTTTTTAAGTTTTCCTTCTTTTTTTGTGCAGTTTAAGGAGCCAAGAAGAAATGTTTCTTATCGGGCAAGTCATTTAAAATTAGCACACTTTAGTTTGTAAGGATCAACTTTTATCTTAGCTATGATGCCACTTATTCGTAAGTAAACTATAATTTTTTTTGTTATGTTAGAAAGAAATTCAGTTAGGACTGTGGTGGTTACAATTAAATAAATCAGGTTGATAGAATTATAATATGTTTTTGCTTTGTTTCAACTTTCTGTGTCTTGTAATAGATTCTTAATCACTTAAGCTTGCTGGACTGTGGGTTCAAAGAGATTATGTATCAAAATATCCACTTTCACCCCATATAAAATCATACAATATGATGTAATACATTAATATGCAGATATGCACTAATCAAATGTGGTAAAATCTTTATCTGACAAAAGCAGAATTAATTTTATATAAAATAATATAAAAAGAAATCAGCTTTAATAATAATAATAATAATAATAATAATAATAATAACATTGAAATTGCTTTCTTATACCCTTCCAGCCAGGAGTAGTAATAATTGAGCAGACGCTGCATCACTGGATTGACTATCTTGCAATAATATGTCAAGAAGCATTTTTCCTCAGTATTTCAGTTTACTATGCCGCATTTTGTTTTGAATATTTTATTGTATTTTCTATGTAAAAACATGAATAGGTGGATTTTGTGTGTGTGTGTGTGTGTGTGTGTGTGAATATCAAACAGCAAAAAGGCAGAGTTGCACTTCAAAACATCCAGGACGCTATAAGGGTGAGAAATGGATAACACTCATTTAAGGTGCACAGGTATGTAAAATTACCAAGTATAATGTTGATTGATTTTACCAGTTACTAATGAATTACCTGTAGAAGAGAATTGATCTTATTTGCACATCTTTATTGAAAGCACTGGTGTCAGGCGTTTTAACTTTATATATTTTTGTCCAGTTCGGAGTGCCCAAGAAGTATTACTGCATGATTACCATCTTGAGGATTCTTGCCATTCTAAGGTTTCCTCTGCTGCCTGTCATAGTTTTGTGTTTCTGAGCCCCATTGATGCCCAGGAAGGTTTAGGCTTTGCTAATAGATGTTTCTGCAAATCCGCTACCTCCCACTTAAATGGGCAAGCGCTGTGCTAGCCACCCACTTCTTTGGCATTCCTCCAGCACCTCTGCATATTCTCCCAAAATTAATTTCCCTGAAATCTTCCAACTATTTCTTCTCCTTGGTATTCTGTCTTCATTTATGAAATCATTTTTTTGGGAGGAATTTCCAAACTTGAAGCCGCTACTTTGTTCACATGCTTTGAACGCTGTGATGCGCTAATATGTGGGGTTTCACCAACGGGTTTCAAAAGACTGTACTGCTATTTAATGAACAGGGTGGTCCAAGCCCAAGAGAAAATTTGCCTTGAGACAAAAATGACATTGAGCGTGAAAACAAAAGAGAGAACTAAGGAAGAGTGTGTGAGGCTGTTAAAATCTGACACTGAAAAATACAAATTTAATGGTTTTAGTACACAGGACGAAAGTGAAGATTGCAATCAATAACATAAGATGTTGTCTTTCTGTGACAACATCTTTACTATTCTGAATTCCCACTATATGGCATAATTGGACAAACAATATTGAGTCAGGCAAAAGCTAAGACAGCTAATTGTACCTTGGGGTCCTTAGGATGTGCTATTTTATGCAGAGCCTCATTTTTACATTGCAGCACAGCAAGCAAGAGACTTTGTATGTTTGATTAAAAACATGAGTTTTATATTGTTTAATATGGTGGAGTTGTGTGTTTTATAGTACTGTAAGGGTTTAAGTCATGCAGTTTTTTTTTCCTGGATGTTTTGCTTGCATCCAACCCCTGCATTCAGGTATCTGTTCCTGCTGAACCTGATCATGTCTCTTCTCTTATTTAGCTTTGGTCCATGGGATAATACTCAAAAATATCATTATATTACAAATTTAGATGTAAATAAAGATATGCCAAACATCCATCCATCCATCCATTCATGAATCCATACACCCATTATATGAACACCCTGATCCTTCAAACGCCACCAGGGCAGCTAGTGCCGCCCTGGTGGCGAGGTCTGGAGAGAGGCGAGGTCTGGACAGGTCGTCAGTCTAAAAACCAGACATGCATGTATAAAACTATATTTTGGGGATTTGGGGGGTTAGCAGCTCAGTTGGTAGAACTGATGCACTCAGAGGCTGTAGTCCTTGACACAGTTGTCCTAGTTTCGAATCTCGGTCTCAGTTCTTTACGTCTTCCCCTTCTTCCTTCTCCTCATGTCCTGTCTATTCTCTGCTCAGTAAACACCACGAGAGCCTAGAAAACAATATTTTTGGGCTGTAAAACAAGCTTACAATAAAAACATAGCTTTATTTCTGCACAAGTTATGAATCCATTGTGAAACTCAAGTCTCTTTAATTGAGTATAAAAGACTATAATATTGACTACCATCCTGTCTGTTTTACAAAGGAAGGGTCTGGGAACAAACATTGGTCACAAATGTGCTTCTGTGTGCATCTGTGTGAAGATGCATTATTCTGAGGTTGAGGATAATGCATAGTGAGGTTTTTCTTTCCAAGACAACATTGTGCAAGCTATGTCAGAGTTCACACACAATCATGTATCCCGTAGAAACACACACACAAACACACGCTCTAAATGTATTCTTTACCTCTAATGGCCTACTTGAAATTCATACAAGAATCTAGTTAACAAATCTGGAGCATAATTGTTTTTCCTAATATGCCTATGCTAGGCTGTGGTGAACTGGTAATCTTACCCTGATGAACCCACTTTTGTCCACCGATTGTTAGAGATAAGCAATCCCTCCCAATGGCCCCTGCACAGGTGCGTACAAAACAATGGATGGATGTATCACTTCCCATATACATTATTAAAATCCTTATTATCTACTTAAATGCACAAATGATGAAAATACATATTGTTTTTAAATAATTCAATTTATGAAAAACTTGCTTTCTGATTTCTTCTTTTCATGAACATTTGGACTAGGAAAAAGTAAATCAGTGCATGACTGAGATGAAAATCTATTTTAAAGTACTTGAGTGGTGGAAATGAATAAGCACCACAGTGTTTTACTTTGGCTAAAAAAACTGCCTTTGATGCATGAAAGGATAAAAGCCGCAGAGTCCATTATCTAAAACACAATTGGTGCTGCTTAGCAGCTAGTGACAGCAGCAGAATCACTGGGAACTGTTGACATGTTTGCATAGACTGCGTCTGACTCTACTCTTTTTCACTTGAATAACTGACTACCCAGAAATATGTTACTTATAGACAGATAAAAAGAACCCAAAATTCTATTGATCTTGACATTTTTGATTGATTAACCATTGAGTTAATTTCTTACCAATTATAAAGAGCAAAGCAGTGACACTTACAGCCAAGCCTGACAGATTAAAAAAAAGATCATTAGCATTGTTGCATCCAGCAATGAAATGATAAAATATTCAATAAATGACATGCTTTTGGCCAGTAAAATAGATACCAATGACAACAAAATGTTGATTTCTTGTATATTTTATGCATTGCCCATGTATCCGTTTTCACTTTTAAACAGCTAAATCATAAATTTGTGTCACAAATCTTTTTGAGTTGTGACACATTTAAATACAGGCAGATAATAAAGATGTAGCCAAGACACAGGCTATAGCCACCATTACAGCAGGATCCATTTCTAGCAACCTAAACCCGGATACTTTATGCAATAACCTCGAAAGACCTATCCGCCCTCTCTAAACCCATTTCATCTCATTTTAAACCCCTATCTGCCCCCCCCCGCCTCCTCGTCATCCAGTCTCAGCACCATACTTCTCTTTCATCTGTACACTGCAGCACCAGCTTGTTTTCATTCCCCACTCCTTTCAAAGACGTTCAACCTTTCCCAGTGATTGTGAGTGAAAAACTATAAGAATTAACAAAAAACAATCACCAGAAACTACTAAAATTAATTATTCAGAAATTATTAGTATGTTTTAGAAACAAGTAAGTTCATTTAAATTAAAATTATTGATACATATTTATAATAAACTTACTCTACTAAAAAGCATAAGTAATTAATAATCAAGTTAATAACTAATTATAAGTCAGTCATAAGTAACATTAAGCCAGCCATAGAAAACTCAATCAATGCAGGCAAAATAATAAAAAAAATAAATAAAACAATGATAATAGAGGGGTTGGTATCACTTTAAAACAAGACCACCTTACATGCTGGGTGGCTCATTTGGTAGAGTCCATCAATACAGGCTGTAGTTTTTGTCATGATTATTCCTGTTCTGGGGCCATTTTCTGCATGTCTTCCCCCTTTTTCTCCACCCAATCACCTGTCAAGTTCCAGTTAAACAAAGGACACTAGAGCCTAAAAATTTTGAAAAACAAGAGCATGCTAAAAGACAACCGTTAATTCATTAATAATTTATCTGTTCACGTTTTATAAGCCAATTAGAAATGGTTGCAGGGCAGGTATAAGAAATTTTACAGACACTAGCATGCAATTGCTATTTGGCAAGGAACTGCAAAACACAAAGTAAGAAAAATAGGGAGAAGGATACCGATTTAAAAGAGACCACCCTTATAAAGGGCACATATATAAATACCAATTAGGCTCTTAACACTTTGTAAAACAATTAAAAATAGTCTTAATGTATTAATTACAGACTTTTCTGACATGCAAAATCAGTTTTTGACAAGACTCTAGTCACTCTCAGCTGCTATTTCACCTTTTAATTAATGTACTTCACCTCTGTTTATGGTGTACAAAGTCTTCATATCAATCTTAATAACTACCTTATAAACTAGTTGTTTATGGAGGGCTATCATTAATGCAAATAAGTATGGATGCTATTATTATCAGGGGGAAAAAGCCAAGGGTGTAACAACAAAATCCAAGTCCTGTGTTGGAAAAAAAACCCATGCAATTCTTGGAGACTAGAAATAAAAGTACAAGGAATCTTTTAAGTGTGGGTCGGAGAGATATCTGTCTCAGTGCATTTGACTTATATGAACTGTATCATTAATAATGCAACATGCTGTATGCTTCCTCACTGAATGCCAAACCTCTGGGAAGACATTTGAACTCGTCCATGTTTAAAGAGATTATTTTCTACGCTGAGCAACAACCCGCTCCTTTCCCACTGACAACTGCACATGACACCTCCAGCAGCACAGCAAATTTAAACTCCTTACAAATTCCACCATTAGGCTGACAAATGAAATGCAGGATTTAAGTCGGCAAAGCAAGTCTCAAAAAGCGGGTATGGAGTGGATGGAAGGAGATTATGGCCTCATCTCACTGATACAGGGCTAAAATTGCTGACAGTCAAGGCAACGCAAAGCGTCACGCTTCTGATGTGTAAAGTTTGGAAGTTCATTACCCTGCATATCATCACTGTGCACACTGAGGACCCCGAAGGTCTCTTCATGCGTTTTGCTTCTGTACCCCCTCCTTTTGTTGCCTCAACACCATCTTATTCCTCTCTTTGTCTCTCGTTTTCTTTGTACTGCTGAAGATGAAAGAGTGGGGAGCAGAAAGTCATCATTACACACCTCAAATCCCTACATGTGTCATGGTTTGGCCTGTCAAGCACAATAATGGCCTCTTACTCAGAGAGCAAAATCCACACAAACAAGCTACACTGGAGATGTATTTGGCTGCATGATTTCTCTAAAGATGCCAATGAATGGATACGGCTCTAAATATGTACTTTTCTGTCTAAGGATAAAGGAGAAATGCACAAATTAGAAAACTAATTTAAGGCATCCCCTCCCTTGCCTGAAACACCTGCATGACCCCATGACTCAGAGCTTTCGCCTCCACATTGCCATGGCGACACCACTCCTCTCACCAGGCACCACGGTCACCCACTCAGGCAAGCTCATTAGGGCTGTTGTCACATTGGCTAAGTTGCTTCTGGGTGTCTTTGAAGATGACACTGTGTGTGTGTTACAGTGAATGTGTGTATCTGTGTGGCCTCATTATGTATATAGAAATAAGAGTGTGTGCGCGTGTGTGTAAAGATAATTACAGACAAGCAGATGCACTGGGCCAGTACTGTAGTTTTACTGCATCTTGACACTCAGCTCCACTTCTTTCACAAATGCATCTATGAGTAGGGGAAGGTTTCCTATGTAACACAACCCACCCTGTCCCAACCTCAGCCCCTCACCAGAGGCAGGTTATGAAATATGAATTGACTGAAAGTATATCCAGACATCCCTTACCTATTGATAGCATTACAAAATATTCCAACTGTTTAAAATTTTATCCTTTGTCAAAAACAGTTCTGAGAATGTTTGTAAAAGAATATAAAGGGGGAAAAAACGCTCCGTCTTGAAGACCATGGAGCACAATAGAAAGGTCAGATGTGGGAATGTTTAAAGCAGTGTTAGACTAAAAAATTAACATTTGAAGATTTGACACATCACATAGAAATCCTTCAAGCAATCTTCCGAAATCGGATTCCGTGTAACACATCTGTAAAGCTATAAAGTTTAGATTCCCGTCAATATATGCTTCTTCATTGTCGCCAGCTCTGTTTGAAGTCCTTAAAGATGCAAGATGCAAAGCTCCTCTGAGTTTATTTCCCATCTATTTTCTCAAAAAGTCTGCCATGACTCTAGAGTGGATCTGCTGTGACACTGTCTCTTTGAGGGCCGAGGGAAAGGAAAGCTCTGCTCCCCTCAGAATGGCCTGGGAGCTTGTCAGCGGGCAACCTGTCAGCACGCAGCCACACTGGGGACGTTTGATGCACCATATGAACATGGGAGGACAGATGGGAAGAAGGAAGAAACAGGTGAAAGTGGATGGAAAAGAAAGAAAACTATGGCCACGGCTCTCATGTTCAGTTATTTAATAGAGTTTTGCGAACGTTTAATAGAAATGAAAAAGAGACAGAACTCGTATTCAGTGCAAAATTATTAACTGCACAGGCTGTCTGTATAATTTCATGAATCTACTTTTGTGATTCATTTTCAAATAGCAGCGAGAAAATTTTAAAACGTTGCTTTTTACAGAAGAAGCCTTAATGATCATTTCCCATTAAAAAAAAGACACTATAAAATTGCAGCAATTAGACATGTCTAAGTATTCGCTGCAAGTCCAATTTGGTTATTGCTGTCTCTTTCTATTCTGCACTAAATCAGGGGAAACAATGTCCCTTAGCACTTTAAAATGCCTGCATTCATAGCGTCCTCATTAAATGAACATAAATTCTCGCATCAAACAGCTGTTTACCCTATTATCCTTAGATGTATTAGAGTATTACATTCACATCATGCTGGGAGCCTCGCAGTAATGGTTGTTCTGCTCAAAGCTTATTCTGCTAAAACAATACAAACGAACAACACGCATTTCAAATTTGACATCTGTTTAAATTTGGTTCGATGGTGAGAATGCAACTACGAATCTGTGTCCGTGTATTCTGCGTATGATGGACGCTGTAGAAGCATTTCTAATGTTTGCTGCAGCCCCACACAAAATTAGCTAAAACAAAGCCGTTTTGGGTGACAGGCCGCCAATTTCTGCTGCTGTGGGAGAGCTCTGGTCGCTCGAGAAGCACTGCACCATTTGTTGCCCTAATTAAGAATTCATTGCCCACTAACAATGAGTTCTGACTTCCATTTCCTCCATGTTTCTCTACCTTATAGCATAGTAAACCAGGCCAAAGTGATACGCTTGGCACACAAATATGTACCAAGAGTACAATTGGTACATCACTGCATGAGAAAGAAGAAGGAGGAGGAAGAGCAAGGTAGGAAAGGAGAATATGAGGGGCGAGGGGTAAGGCGTTACCACGGAGAAACAAACAAAAAAAATAGAGTGGGGAGAAAGAGGAGAGAAAAGGAGAAATGTTTTAACCATTCACTGCAATGTAGAGACCCGTAGTGTAAGGTTACCATTAATATAGGACCTTGGGGGATACCTCAGACTCTGATAACATGTCTGTCTGTCTGAGCTCTGCTATCAGCTGCAATGCACCATTCTCATCTCAGTTGGAGACAGGAACACCACTAATCTGTCTCCGAGGTGCCACTTAAATCTCTGCATTCCCCAGATATTGGAAAGCTGAATCTTGCCCGATCTATTTTTAGCAGCTCGTGGACAATTACTCAATGCCACAGCATTTCAAAACAGGTTGCTACAGTTTGCTTCTTCCAGAACTAGTTTGGTCAAAGTTTGTGGAAACTTGGCTAAATGATATTGTTACCTTCGTACAACTAAGATATATTAAACTAGCTCTTTTTGTACTTTTCTAAAGCATTTGTACCCTGAATGCTTTCTGGTATAATAACCTCGAAGGTTTTATTAGGAATTCAAATGTTAGAGCAGAAAAAAAAAACCTTTTACACATTTGTTTCCTACACGGTTTTGCAATCAGGGCTTTTTTTTCCCTAAGGATTGCATCTTGCAACAGGTTAGGTGTTGAGGGATTGTCTGAAAAGTTTACTGTTATCAGATTCTTTTACGGGTTTAGGCCATCCAGAGTTACCACTAACTAGATACAAAATTCTGCTTTAAGGCAATTCACACTTTTATCCTAAGCTTGTCTATTGTGTTAATTTACTAAAATTATATTTCCTTCTCTGCTTCCTTCCACTTTGGATGAATCTGCAGCAGTTTTCTGTCTGTTAGGAAAGCTGCTACTTTTATTTCTGCAGATGCTAGAAACCTAACAGATACGGTCCTCAGCAAAGACACTTTTGCAGCCCAGACAATGTCAACCAATTGAAACTGCCGCAGCTCTCCTGTCTGCCTGGACGGGCTTGAGTAAATATGAGCAGGACAGATTGCTCATTCACGCAACTCTGTGACAAAGACAAATCCTTCAAAGTCTCTCCCCTGCACATCCACCTCCAAATGCAGCACCCAGCAGGCAAACAAGCACTCTTCACCACTGACACACATACAGGTTGTGCTCACCATGATAGATGGGAAAAGACACAAAGGTCAGCAGTCAGCAGGGCTTCACTTAGACAGGACTCGGATTCTTTTACGTCACCTTGACTTAGACGATGGAGCTGACCCAAACAGATATTTTCGACAGTCACTGCACTACAAAATGCAACACAGGTCAGCAACTGTTTTAAAGGAGTAGGGTCCTTAATTGCCTCCTGCGTCCTCAGTACTACTTACCGCGAACTGTGGCGTACACTGTCGCAACCAAGATGTTGCTCAGTTTTACATTCCCACAAGTGAACAACCCCCATGTGGATGGGAATGACAAATGCATTTTTCTCATACCTGTTTGCAGATCAGCACACCTGACAGTGTGTTGAAATATCTTTCCCTTCAGGGGAAGTAAAATACAGCATGTTCCTTTACAAGCCAACCCTCATTAAAGGGGTTGGCATACCTGTAGACTGGAATGGACCGATCAGAATTTATGGATTGTTTTCAAAACCCCTTTTATTTGTGGATCTTTGACCTACAGATTTTGGAGTATTCTTTTATTTATTCTTTTTTTTCAGAACTAGAATATAAGAACAGCACAAAATACTTTAATGAGCTGCTGTTATTATTAAGATCAAATGTGATGTGTCCAGCATAGGTAAAACAACTGATATTTTAAGACAAATATTATATGAGTACATAGTCAACAGGCATTTTAATATGATTGAACTTAACATGGCTATCCTGAAATAATACTGAAATCTTAAATTGAGAAATACGTTGTGATTTGTAAAATAATCTCCCAATAAAAATATATGTTTTTATATTTATTTTATTTTCATTTCATGGGCTACATCAAGAAAGAAACAGCTCTCCATACTGTTCGACCTTTTTATTATGTTTCTCTCCTTTTCAGTCTGAACAGAAGACACTTCTTTAGCATGCACAAAATAAAAATAAATAGTTTTTGCATTTTCATTTTTTTTCAGCCAACTTTAAATCGCAGTTATACAGAAGGGAATTTGGTTACTGGAAAAGAAAATAATTCTGACATAAAGCTCAGAATTAAAAAATTCTGAGAAGAAAAGTCAGAATTCTGGACAAAAGCACTCAGCAAACAAAAGGTTGTCTAACAGATTTGACAATATATGTATATTTTTCACATTGTGACAAATATACATGTTCAGTATATTGGAAATTGACCTCTCCACTTACCCTGGGAAAGAACTGCCACTGGAAATAGCTTCAATTCTCTTCAGCTTCCACAAGTCTAATTGGAGCAAGTTGGCAGGGGGCAGCTCCCATTTTGTAAAGGTAGGAATGTGGGTGTGACAACATGTGCGAAAAGCTGTATGCGTCAATATTTTTTTCCACCAACAGTAGTACTACAACATGTCTGAATAGATCTAAAACTTAACTTGTGTTGCAGTGTTACACAACGTAGAAAACAGAGAGTGCATGCCAGCAAACTGCAGACCCACTGCTAGATAGAATTTTGTATTCATAATCTACATACAAGAAAAGACAGTAGATCAAATCAAATCATCCACAGTATCCAGAATACATACAGATGACAATATGTGTGTCACAAATCCACTGAATGCATGCCACTCAAGGGAATTGTGCCAAGAGTTGTT
The DNA here is from genome assembly GCA_903067075.1 of Micropoecilia bifurca. Taxonomy (NCBI): domain Eukaryota; kingdom Metazoa; phylum Chordata; class Actinopteri; order Cyprinodontiformes; family Poeciliidae; genus Micropoecilia; species Micropoecilia bifurca. The sequence goes on along the minus strand of CAEGAF010031588.1, from coordinate 2,177 downwards.
GCATTTGCTTGGCTGTGTGTTTTTATCAACTGTTGTCTGCAGCTAACAGGCCGGTGCTGGCAGCAGCTACTCATTTATGTGTTGCTTTACCAGCTATAGATTAGCAAAACGGGGAGCAGGGTTCTTCTTGACCGTGGATGTCACTGGAGCCGAGATAGACGGGGTAATTAGCTCTTAGTGCCAGGCTTCACTGATAGAAACCCAGTGGGAGAGAGAAAGGATGCTTGCTTGCTAAAGGGCCAGAGGCTGACTGACAAAGCAAAGGATTGGAGAGGCAGTGAAAATAGAAATGGGAACAATAAGTAGCAGCCGGAATAGCTCAGTGCCACTAAGTTTTTTTCTTCTTCTTCTTCTTGTTTTTCTTTTTGCCTCCTTCCAGGGGCCTCCAGTGTTGCGGTGTCACTTTTAGAATCCGTAAATGTCCATTTTGACTGAATGGTGAGGCAAAAGGAACTGTCACACAGAACGGCGCATTGCAATAGCCCCCTGCTTCTCATTCATTATGCATGTCCTGTCAGCATATTTATTCCTGATAATGGGAATGCAGCAAAAGCCTGCTCTAACCAAACCCCATGTGCAGTCAAGACAGCTTAAGAGCCTCTGATCACAATGCAAGGAGACCATGTACAAATGATTCTAATTCAACCTACAGAAACTCTTAAAACACTTTTTGATGATGATATAGCATGTCAGCGTCCAATTATTCACATGAGCTATGCATAAACAGAAACCTGTTATTTAGAAAAACATTTTTAAACGGCACAAAACAAAAGACAAGGTTCTCGCATCATTGCTAATTATTAGATATTAAGATCCTGACATCGGTAAAAATGCTCGTTAAATATAATTTGATGTTACCAAAATGCATAAACTACTGTCTGCTAATTGTCTCATAATACATTTTCCTCGGTACAAATTGCGTGTCATTTGTTGTCACAGCCTCACAAACCCACTTGATGACCTCTTGGTCTAGCTGACTTATAATTGTTAAAGACTTCACAGGCTATTTTAATAAAATTCATAATTATCCTATCCATGTGTGGCTTCATGATCTGTTTAATTATTTGATCTATTCTCTCTTCACTGTTTCCATCACTGCACCTCCAGAATAATGATCCTCTATCTTCGTGTTACTTTTACAGTTATATGCTATTCAACACTCTCCATGAAGACACATGCAAAATCCTCATTAAAAGAGGGCGATCTTTATAGATTACAACAGGCAAATACAGCGCTCCTTATTTGGCATCTTTGTAGATCAGGCCCAAGGTTTCTTAATGTCCCTCTCCAGGGTGCCAGTTTGCAAAGTCTCTACACTATAATGGAAGACTGGAAATATACTTTATGGAAATTCAGATGTATCAAGAGCAAAGTGACAGGCAAAGGGAACATAAAGAGAGCAATAACAACAAAGTTTTCCAAAGAAAAGGGACTTTACAATAAGGTATTGTAACCTAAAGAAAAAAAGGTGTATAGGTATCCAGAAATAAACTAATACACAAAGCTGCCTTTATTTTCTCTTTCCTAATTGGACAAATCCCCATATAAATAAATTGAAGTGGTGAGGACTACAGCCAGCATAGCAACTAGAGACCATGGGTCACATCCTTTTGAAGAGACAATATGATCACATAATCATACTGATTTCTTAGGATAGCTTTCCTGCTGCGATACATGCTGCTTCCCTCCCAAGTATTGAGTCATCTCCTTCATCTGAAGATAACATTAATAATCAAAATCTTGCCCAGGGAAACATCGTTTTGCACCATTCTATGTTTTCAACTACACAAAATGACAAGAAGATACATGGGCTGCAGTTTCAGAATTGGTATTTTTTGTAACTGGCAGCTATGAACAAACTTTAATTAGTAATTACCGTATTTTCCGCACTATAAGGCGCACCGGATTATAAGGTGCACCTTCAAAGAATGGCCTATTTTAAAACTTTTTCCATATATAAGGCGCACCGCATTATAAGGCGCATAGAATAGACGCCATAGTTATGTTGCCATCCGTCCGGCATTGAACGGGACATGACTTGTTCAGTTCACTACAAATATGGATGTCTAATAATAAAAAAAATTGGTCCGAATTCTATAAATAGCATCTGCACTAGTCATTGTTTCACTCACGGTTTTGGTGTTGCGAAATTGTGCCCAACTGCTTTCTGGTTAGCA
>CAEGAF010031587.1:0-11192 GCA_903067075.1 Micropoecilia bifurca | reverse complement strand
CCTTCTCCGGGTAAGGGGGGTCGTCCTGCCTCAAGTGGAGAAGTTTAAGTATCTGGGGATCTTGTTCACAAATGAGGGAAGAAGGAGATCGACAGGCGGATTCGGGCAGCGTCTGTCGTGAAGCGGTGCTGTACCGGTCCATCATGGTGAAGAGAAGCTGAGTCAGAAGGCGAAGCTCTCGATTTATCGGTCGATCTACGTTCCCACCCTCATCTATGGTCATGAGCTTTGGGTCATGACTGAAAGAACGAGATCACGGATACAAGCGGCCGAAATGGGTTTCCTCCGCAGGGTGGCTGGACCCTTAGAGAGAGAAGCTCGGTCATCTGGTCAGGATGCCTCCTGGACCAGATGACCTCCCGGTGGGAGGAGGGGAGACCAGGACACCTGGAGGGACTATGTCTCTCGGCTGGCCTGGGACGCCTTGGGGTTCCCGGAGGAGCTGGAAGAAGTGGCTGGGGAGGGAAATCTGGGCCTCCCTTCTGAAGCTGCTGCCCCTGCGACCTGACCCCAGATAAGCGGCAGAAAATGGATGGATGGATGGATCGATAATGCAGTCCTCCACTCCCAGACCAAACAAGGTTTGCAGTTTCTTTAGTTGAAATGAGAAACAGGAGGAACTCTGGAAGAAAATCGTCCATGTCTAAAATGGGAAAAAAGGAAGGTGTTTTTCTCTCAATCAAAGCATGTCCACTCCTTTCTATCTCTTTGACTCACAATATGAGTAATTATCTCAATAGTATAACGCACTATAAATGTGAATATTGTCAACGATCAACAACCTTTGACATGCTTTATTGTCATAGTTAACCATTGTCTGACTTTATCTACATGGCTTTCCAAGTTGAATTAAATGAATCAGAATCAAAAATGTTCACATTCTGCAGATTATTTAACCACTTAAGCCTATTTTGAAATCTTTTCTATGGGAAAATTTGCAGATTAATACTGAAAATAAATTGACCAAATTGTTTTAATGAACGCTTCATCATTCAAAGCAAAGGAATTTTTGGCAACACTTTATTTGACGGGTTGTGAATAAGACTATCATCACACTGTCATAAACATGACATAACACCTGTCGTCATAAAGTGTCATTTAGTAGATCATCACACTTTTAATACAAATTTGACATTATTCAAAATGTTTTTGTTGTGACAACTTGACATTAGCCAAAAATCACCATATGTCGTTAATATGTCATAGTAGTAGTCATAATAATGCTAAATGTTATTACACTGTCAAAAGGTTTAACAAAAACGGAAATTAATATTCCCCCTACCTGAAATAAAGCAGAACAGGTAGGACAACAATAAAGATTTCATTAAGCTTTATTACACTGTCAAATGATTTAATAACAGTCATTAATAATTCCTCTTACATCAAGAGCAACAAGTAGCACCAGTTATGAAGATGTTAAGTGTAAAAAGCAAATGTGAACATTTGCTTTTTACAGTGTCAAATGCTATATTAGCAGTGCCATTAAGTCTTATTAGTGTCATTAATATCTCTTACCTCAGGTAAAATGAAACAAGTAGCAGCAGTTAAAGATGTCATTAAGTGTCATTACAGTGTAAAGTGCTAGATGACATAGTCATAAATGTTAAGTCTTACCTCAAGTGAAGTGGAAAACACTGGACTACTTATAGCTACCATCATAGCTGTAGAACAAACCATTTGTACATTAGAATAAAACTAACGATTATTTGTTCTTCAAACAGAGGGTTTAACTTCTGGTCAGTATATTGTAACTCTGAAATACTGATGAAAAAACTAAAACAGGATTATTTATTGAGCATTCAAAACTAAAGTTGCCAAAGCAAAGAACACAAGAACTGTCACATCAGCCAAGTTGCTAAATAATGCACATAAAGGATAACTTTTGACTAACATAATAGCTTTTAATTTGATAGATTAAAATTGGAGGGAAAAAACAATTTGCCTGCCTTTAAAATATGTTTAATATTAAAGGCCAAGGTTACAGTATTGGACTAACCAACACTAATGTTAGCTGTTAGCTAACATTCGCTTACAGCTTACAACATTAGCTAACATTAACTTACAGCAAGGTAGGAATGGCTTGAATTGCTCATAGCTAACATCAAAAAGAAAGAACATAGTCAATGTTATTTTCTCAAAGAAAATGTAAAGTTAATAAGACACATACCTCATATGTATTAGGTGACAAACTTCGGCTTCTTTTTAAACATTGAGGTCTGGCCGTTATAACTTCCCAGCTAGCATTGAATGTTTGGAGCACGTCCGCTAAACGTCGTCTTGAACGTCCGGTGATTATGTTTGATCGAAGTCCAAATGAAACTCCAACAGACGTCCGCGGGTCGTCCGCGGACGTTCACCGGACGAAAAATCGACCACCATTAGACTTTCGACAGAATCATTTGAATGTACGCTGATTACTTTCAGCTGACTTTCGCATTTTATTCAAAATTCAAAAGCTATATAATAGTTATATACTAGGTCTGTGGAAATGCTAACATAGCAGCAATTTTATTGGAATGCAAGGTTTTCATGAGGAACAGTTGTCTTCCATTACCATGGGATATTAAACAAATTGTAGAAAAGAAAAGCTGGCCCCATACTTACTGTTTTCACATGGAACGGTTGTCTTCTGTTTCCAAGACATATTAATATAATGTAATAAATTATAAAATTGATGACAACCACTTAAAAACATTTGGCAAAGAATTTAATTTTATAGTGTTAACATTAAAGATTACCCACAACAAAATATGATAATCACATTTACTTATACATGAGTACCAAAAAGACATGAAACCTTTTTAGAACAAAGTAAAATAGCACAGTATACATTTTAGTACAATGGGTTTTTAGAAAAGACATTCACAATAATAAAAAAATCAAAGTAAACAAAGTAACGCAGTGCTTACAAATATAATTTTAAAAGACATATATACACCAGAACTTACTTTATGAGCATTGACACATGCTCAAAATAATAATAATAAAAAACAAAGCAGACAACCTTAAAACATTTGGTGTTCTGAATCAGACGCTTGGTTCTTTGGTATAGCCCCTGAAAAACCCGATAGAAGAAAAGAATAATGTGAAGAAAATTTATAATTTCAAAAAATTATACATACTATTTATTTCTGAACAGCTCCTGATTCCAGTTTTTGATTCAGGACTTCTAACTTCTCTGCAGTGTAGGCTGGAAGGCCGAGCTCACCCAGCGAGTCCATCTCTTCAGAAGAACCAGTGACTGTCAGTCGGGTCAGAACGGCTCACAGCATCCTGGGGTTTCCCAGGCCGTCTCCTTCACCTCCTTAAGGCTTTGAAGATGTTACACTGAATGTTTCAGTCTGCAAAGAATGATAAAAAAAACAACGCTGTAATGTAAAATAATAATTTATTACAATGTAGACAGGGGTCTTTAGCCCTGCAGGTCAGGACCCTCTGTCAGTGTTGTGTTCAAGACCACCTAACCCAAGACCAAGACAAGACCAAGACCAGAGTGTATCAAGACTGAGACAAGACCAAGACTTTTAGGGTCCAAGACCAAGTCAAGACCAAAACCAAGGGAAGTCGAGACCAAGTCAAGACCAAGACCAGCGCCGTGCTCTACATGATATGATAAAATGTGAAATATGATCAAAATTACTTCTCAAATTGATCTCAAAGATCCATATTCCCATAAAAACACAGATATTAAATACTTAATACATTTAACCAATATTAAATTGAACAAACTCTTTGTTCTGCTTTGCTTCCATCTCCGTGCTACGATTTGCGGTGGTCTCATGCCTTCCCTAAAAAGATAACGTGTTTACCCATGTTGCTTATGTCAGAAACCACCACTGTCTGCACCATTAAATATAGCAATTGAGGCAAAGCTGATGCTCAACTATGAACACTGATGACCAAGGAGCAACAAGCAAGAATGAATTTATGTAGCTGAACATAGACAGCAACTTAGCCTATAAGCTACTTGTTAACAAGCTAAGGTGATGTATTGATATTAGCTAGCTAGTCATCTTTTAGCTAACTATACCCGCATCAAACAGCTTCACTAAACAGTCTGTTAGTTTGGGGGGAAAACTGTGAAAAGTTCTTTGCATTTTACTGGTTTGTTGCCATGATTCTAACACACCTGTGCAGCTCTGTACAGCAGCAGCTGGTCTCCTTCACAGGTGTAAACCCAGCGTTAGTGTCATAACGCTCATGTTGTTTAAAGGTGGCTCGGAAAAACAGGTTACCACTTGTTAACAACGGATTAAACAGTTTTAACTGCTGATAAAAGTGACAGAGGACACAGATATGGGAAGTGTGGAAGACCCTACTGTATCAAATTAACAGAGGAATAACAGAGAGTTGGCCGTTCTAAAGTAAAAACCCAGCGCATACAGCGTTCAAATTTATTCCTTTTTCTTTTTCATCCAGACAGCTTCTCGCCCCCTGCCCCCATGCCAGGGCATGGCACCCCCTCTAGGGCGTGCGCACCACAGTTTGGGGAACCTCTGACGTATGCTATTCTGACAGCGGTAATCTGATAGAACAACGGCTCTCAGTGACACTCCAGTCCTGTCTAATAAGTAAAGACCCCTGCAGAAGAATCGTACTGCTCCTGAATGTTGCATCTCTACATTGCAGACTTTTGATCACAGCGTTGTCTCATATGTGCAACAAGTCAGTCAACACATCCGCACAATAATTCAGAGCAGTGAGTGACAACGTTTTTTTATTGCAATGCTTATGCGTCTCTATACAACTAGCTTTGCTAACATCACGTCAACGGAGCTTTACCTTCTTTGAGATACTTTTCTAAGTGATGAAAAAAGTTAGAGGTTGTCCCACCGTCTGTGAAAGCGAAGCGCTGCTGAGTTGCTGTGGCCATCGGATTTCTTATTATTTATGCAGCTTTATTCTATTACTGACTATTAGATCTTCTGCCGCTCATAGGAAACCACTGCGAATGTCTCAGAGCGCCGCTTGCGAGTGAAAGGTGAAGGAGGTGGAGGGGAGGTGGGGGGAGCGGAAAAACATAAACACGTAATTGGCAAGTCACGTTATTGGTTGGATTTTTATCAGTGTGTTTTGCATCCACTGAAAACAAAGATGTTAACAAATAAACTGGACAGTCTGCTGCATGTTTAGTGATATTTTCACAGTTGCGGTCTCGACCGGTCTTGAAGTAAAATACAGAGTCCTCACCAGCCGAGACCGAGACAAGACTGAGACCAAATGCGGTCGAGTCCGAGACAAGACCGAGACCATGAAAAAATGGTCTCGAGACAGGACTCGAGACCAAGACAGACTTCGAGTACCACAACACTGCCCTCTGTCCTGCTTTAGATGAGTCTCTGCTGCAGCTCACCTGGATTAACACAGCAAAACTAAAACAGACAAAACTCCCACCACACAAACCTTTATTTGCATGTTATTCATGTCGTCAACTGATCAAATCCAATAATGCCTTACATCTATAAATAATTCAATTAAAAATATGACACATACACAAAGTGTAGTCACTGTTTTTACATGTTGGTTAAATTTACCTGATAGAGGAATTTCCACTTGAAGGTAGTCGGTTAGTGGAGTTACTGGTTGGACTAAACAGCTACAGGTGAACACAGAGCAGCTGGTGGATGAGATGGTGAAGGTGGAGGACAGGTGGGAGAGAAGGTGGAGTGAAGGTGGAGGACAGATGGGCAGCTGTGGCTGCTGGAGCTGCTAGTCATGGGGGAGATTTTCTGGATCTGTGGCTTTTCCTCAGAATCTGAATAGATCTCAGTTCACCTGTAACAAAAACATCTAATTAAAAACCTGCATAAACATCAGCGTGATTTATTCAATTAATCAAAGTTTTGTCCAATAATACTTGATTATCATGTATTTCTAAGTGGTCTGTAATACTGTAGTAACTCCATAACACATTGAAGCAACATAACGGGTTCAAACTGAAGGAAACCATGAACAGCTCTCTCTTTGCAGCTAATAATCCTAATTACTGACTTACAAAAACTTTTTACCTGATCCTCTTGGGCTTCTGCTTTGAGGTCTGACATCTTCAGCCAGGCAACATTTCTGTCTTACTTTCAACCTGAAGCTACATATGAGAAAAACAATTATTACTTTAATCAAATATATTAAAGGAAACATTCAAACATAAACACAATAATGTCCATTAAGAAAGAGTATGACCAACTATGAGGGTCCTCTTCATCAGAAAAACAGTGTCTTCAGTCAGAGGCTGTAACAGACTGCTACAGGAGGTCCTTCCTCACAGCCATCTTTATCAACTCTTTGAAGGATCTTGGAAATAATAAGATAAACATCAGATCTAACTGACAATTTAACTAACACTGAATTAAACAGAACATCACCCAGTAGTTTGTGCTGTGATACCAACAAATGTGCTGTTAATATGTCCAGCTGCATGTTATTTTGTAGTTGATGATCCAGAGCGAAGGAAAAGACAGTGTTTACAGTAGCTCAGGATAAACCACAGGCTCAACAATAACATGCTACAATGGAGCAGACTGAACATTTAGATTTTTTGTTCATCCACAAGAAACTATTAACTAGACAACTTCAGTGCTTACTGGTCCTCTAGATCAGGGGTGGGCATCCTGGTCCTGGAGGTCTGGTGTCCTGCAGCTCTTAATGTCTCCCAAGTCCAACACACTTGAATCCAACAGCTGAATCACCTCCTCAGTGAAGTTAGGTTCTCCAGAGTCCTGCTGACAACCTCATTATTTGACTCAGGTGTGTTGAAGTTGAGACACATCTTAAAGTTGCAGGAGACCGGCCCTCCATGTCTGGAGATGCCCAATCCTGCTCTAGATTCTGCTGTTAGTTAGATTCCACCTATAGATTAAAAAGAAATTATTAAATTCAAAAATATTTAACTGATCCCAAAGGAAAATCAAATGGTGTAACTCCCATTCCAGCTGCCTCTCATGGTTGGGTTGGAAAATGTCAGTAAGCTTTGCACATTTGGCAATACAAAGTATTAATGACTTAACATTTAAAAACTTGAGTTATACATTGTCCTTTTTAAAAAGCCAGATTAAAGAAAATAAAGGCATTAATACTTTGTCATTAATACTTTTCATAAAGTCACCCAGCGCATTTTATGCGCTTTTTCAGCGCATAAAATGCGCTGAAAAAGTTAATTCCCACTCAGCTTTACCCGTTGCCAGCAGCTAAACTTCTGAGCAGTAGACAAGTGGATCAACGCCATGATATTTTTTCCCATAGCCCTCAGTATATGAACGAAGCGGTCTGTTCACAAACTCTCCCGATTACCTGCTTATCAGTTACGTTGACTTGGTGACTCAGGGCAAGTAACATTAGGGAAAAAGGAGCAGGACACTTAACGTAGATAAATATTTCTGGTCGAGTCAAACTTTAGAATAGAGGTTGAGCCGTCATGAAAAAATGGCGCGGTGTGCTCGAAACGAAGGAGGACAAAGCTTAGTGAGATACAAAAGCACATAAATGGCATCGGCAACAAGTTATGTGGCTTTTTACGCTTTAACTACGTGCCAGGTTAGAATATGAAAGAAAGAAGTATGGAAACTAATAACTTACCAAACAAGATAGATCCCATCACTTGCGTTACAGCAGGACTCCGAGTTGGGAAGTGACGTCACTGCAGAAAATTCATATTTTCCAAATGGAAGTACTTCTTGGACTTTTATTTGAGTATTACTCCCCTTTGAGAAACGTTTACATTAATTTTGAATAAATGCAATGTAGATTATGCAGGAAAGGAAATGAGAAAAATCGGACATAACCATTATTTGAATTGCAGGATAATGTTTAGACAGGCGTGGAGCCCCCTACTGGCTAAATAAGATATTGAAGCTAGTAACCCAATTTTTAAACGACACACACGGACGAACAGATGACTTTCAGACAACATTCAGACTCTGACAAAATAACAAAAAAGATAGATTTTGTCAGAAATATTAACACCATGAAGGTTTTAAATATATTAAAATTTGGCGAACGTCAAGTCCGAACATTTGTTTGTTTATGTATTTTTTAATAAGACATAGAATAGATATTTGCATTAGAATAACAGCAAGAGTAACAAAAAAAAATCTTAAAAAATTATTTTGTAGGGAGAAAAACAGCTCTTTGTAATGCCTCCGTTTTTTTTGGAAGTTTTTTAAAGCAGCATTTATAAAAACGTCCGGAAAATGTTCAAGAATGTTCAAACAACATTCAAAAGTATGCACTTTGCATAAGAAGTGAAAAAAAAAAAAAAAAATGATAAAAAAAATGAGTCATAAAAGTTTTAAAGATATAAAAACTAAATCAAGTGAAACAAATGTTCAGACAACGTTTGCTGAACCTCAGGTCCGAACATTTGATGTTCGACTTTCAGACTACATTCTCGGACATAGTCCGAACATTTCTTGCTTGCTGGGTTGTGTTAGGTAGGACCCACAATATGGAAGATTTCTTCTTCACCAACACACTGCATGACTATTTGTGCTGCCTCTCACTGGTGGAGATGGTGTATTGCACCACTTTAAACAGCATTAATGTTTCAAATGCAAAGTTCATAAGTTCTTTGTAGGCATCTTACTGTAAAACTTCAGATCAATTGCCTAGAAAATGAACTTCATCCCCCAAAACACATTTCAACTTCATTGCAGCCCTGCCTTAAAAAGACCAGTTAACATCGTTTCAGTGATTGCTCCGTTAACACAGGTGTGGGTGTTGATAAGGACAGGGCTGGATTTCAATCTGTCATGATAAAGTAAGAATGACACCTGTTATGGAAAATTCCTTATCAAGGAATGAGAATCTGTTTCAATAATAAGAGAAAGATTAATCTTTCAGCTGTGGGAACGGGCTACCAGCAGTGCAGAGCTTGCTCAGGAATGGCAGCAGACAGGTGTGAGTGCATCTGCATGCACTGTGAGGCAGAGACTCTTGATGCAAGACCGGGTCTCAAGGAGGGCAGCAAAGAAGCCACTTCTTTACAGGAGAAACTTTATTCTACAAAAGGTACAGGGAGTGGACTGGTGAGGACTGGGGTAAAGTCATTTTTCTGATGAATTCTCTTTCCAATTATTTGGGACATCTGGAAAACAACTTGTAGGGAGAAGACGAGGTGAGGACAACCACCAGTTTTGTCACATGCCAACTGTAAAGCATCCTGAAACCATTCATGTGTGGGGTTGCTTCTCAGCCAAGGGAGTCAGCTCTCTAACAACCTTGCCTAAAAACAACAGCCTTGCCAAGAATTAAGAATGGTACCAGAATGTCCTCCAAGAGCAACATCTCCCAACCGTCCAAGAGCAGTTTGGTGATGAACAATAACTTTTCCAGCATGATGGAGTACCTTGCAATAAAGCAAAGGTGATAACTGACTGGTTCAGGGAACAAAACATAGAGATTTTGGTTCCATGGCCTGGAAAATGAACAGATCTTAATCCCATTGAAAACTTGTGGTCAATCATCAAGAGATGGGTGGACAAACAAACCTAGAAATTCTGACAAAATGCAAGCTTTGATTGTGCAAGAATGGAGTGCTATCAGTCAGGATTTGGTCCAGAAGTTGATTGAGAGCATGCCAGGGAGAATTGCAGAGGTCCTGAAGAAGAGAGTTCAACACTGCAAATATAGGCTTGCTGCAATAACTCATTCTAACTGTCAATAAAAGCTTTTCTTACTCATAATATGATTGCAATTGTATTGCTTTAAGTAATGAAAACATCTGTAATAAACACATGAAAACCAGAGGGCAGCAGATCATGTGAAAATATAATATTTGTGTCATTATCAAAACTTTTGGCCATGACTGTATATTATTACCACATAAAGCTACATCATTAATTCGGTAATACTTTCAAAACAAAATTATGACAGATCACAATTTCTTGGTTAATGTCAAGCTGTTATAACGAAGACATTTAGAATACTGTCAACTTTGTATTAAAAATATCATGATTTACCGAATGACACTTTATAACAAGAGTTATAAATATTCATGAAGACTTACACATGTTCATGACAGGTGTTATGTTTGTGACAGTGTCATGTCCTTCTTATTCACACCCATCAAATAAAGTGTTACCGATTTGTTTACTAACAAAATTTTAACAGGTGAAGCTAAATCTGCCACTAGAGGAGTTTTGTGTAGAACATATTACGAACATGTTATTTTATCTAAAGCGAAAATGTTGTAGTTTCTTCTTAATTAGTGCCCTGTGTCGTTCTTTAGACAAATTGACTTTTAGAACATGTATACATTAGTAAACAATTAATCAATTACTAGATTAAGTAATGATATCAATAATCGATTCATCCAATTAACAATTTTAACCTTGTTTACAAGCATAGATAACCAACCACACTTTAATAAAAATGTTTTCATTTATTTTCATTTATTTTTACAGAGTTGGTGGCAGTGATGCACAAAGTGTAACTGCACTGGGTTGTTCTGTGATCGAACAGAAATCTGTTTTAACAAGTATATTTTTCTCTCTCTTTCATCCAACTTGGTATGGTTTTCTTAGTACTAGGATCATTCCCACAGCTGCAAGACCCCGCATTTCCCTCTGATTGCTCACTGCTAGCATCACTCACACTGGTACTGCCAACATGGTTTCGAGTTTTTGGCTTCCAGTATAAGTAGCTGATGACCATTAAGCACAGCACACAAACAAAAGCTAAAATGTAGGTAACTATAGCCTGACTCCAGTTTACCCCACCCTCTGCACCCTCTGAAATCTTAACATGATACCGGATCACCGCCTTCCTGTGCTCTCTGCCTTTAACTACTTCCACTGTCTCACAGGTGTAAAGGCCTTCATCAGTGGAGGAAGGTGTTAAGACGAGTCCCTGGCTGAGCAGAATATGTTGGGGACTAGGCTCAAGGATGTGACCAGTGAAGCTCCAGCTGATGGGGAGATTGGTATCAGGAGAGCAGGGGAGGAACTGTGCGACGTCAACTGTGAGGTGGATGTCAGTAATCTGCTTTGACACTGTAGAAGAAACCAAAACAGCCATAAATATTCTCCTACTACTCTCCTTGTTAAGGTAAATGTGTGTAAAGAGCTTTATGCGGGGAATACTTGCATTTAAAGCTTGAGCAAATTTCAATATCACCATCAGTGAGGTTCTGGATCCTGCCACAAATAAATGAAATCCTCTGATTATAAACGTAGCACACAGTGAACATGTCTTAGTTA
>CAEGAF010031561.1:0-50272 GCA_903067075.1 Micropoecilia bifurca | reverse complement strand
TATATGAACAATCACAGTTCCTATTTGTTTAATCTTTTAGTACAAATGTGATTAGGTTATTGTGACGATAATCTTATAGTGCCATCCAGATGGTTTGAGCATTCAGTATATGTTAAATGAATTACTGCATTACTTCGGTTTTTGAAAACAACAGCTTTCTTAGATTCATCACAGTTTGTTATTAAAGACTTAAATCCCCCTAAATGCAACGCTAGATAGTACTAGCATACCCTACATTGTGATTTTATTTTACCCAGGAGGGCAAATGGATGCAAATTCAGATGAACTTTTGACCCAGCATGCTTAAGTTTTAACAGTGATGAATACAGATAAATAATTTGCATGCCTACGGCAAATTGTAAATGCAAAAGACACATGCGATGGGCATCACCTGAAATCTTTATAGCAATTGCAATCAGGTCAATGCACACAGTTGTCAATGATTCGGGTTTAACACGAGGAAGAAATATATTGAGTTGAAACATTGCATGACACCAGGTAATATTCACTATTTTTCTATTTATACACATCTCAGGGTCTGTGTTTGAAAACTGAAGTCCTTTGTTTATTAAAAACCTGCACATTTATTGCACCAAGGACGATTAAACAAGCACAGTGTAGTTAAACATGGAAGCTGCGGTGCAGAATACAAAACCAAAATGCAAATGCAACTCTGTGCTAATATTACAACCTCCAAAGACCCAAATACATGGGCAGAGAGACGAGCGAGATCTGGTGTTTTTTTTCTCCATGGTTGCGGACGTGGAGCAGGGGGAACACAAGCCAAATACAAAACGTGGAGAGTGACACTTGATGTCCACGCATAATGAGACTCAGGTGGATACTTAAAGTGTGTGGGAAACAGGGGAAATTAACATGTTGCAGATCATATCAGCATTATTAGCTCGGAGAGATTTTTGAACAACTACTTGTAAACTTGTTGCAAACACATGCAAACAGGCTAAATTAAAGGTCAGGCTGCTGACAATTTGCTTGCTCCTTCTGCACGTGTATTTTATTATTATTTATTTTTCCCAGCAAGCACCTGTCACTCCTTGTCTGCACCTTCACGTATCATCTCATAAATCACCGTCTGCGTTTACCATTTTGACATGTTATGGAAGGCAATGAGCCTTTATCTGTGTCTGTGTTATGTTCCCTGTGCTACGCTGTGATGTACTATTGTTTCTGGGAAAGTTGCCAAGACAACAGGACTGAAGCTGAAGTCTAACACAAGGTTACATAAGTGCAAATCTCTGTCTGAGCTGTGTCAATACCAGGATGTAAACCGACACATAAGGCACTCTAAACCGAACCAGAGTCTCTGTTTCTTAATGCCATATTGTGGAAGTCTCACTCAAAGCATTCAAATTTAAAAAGGTTGAGCTGGATATGTCAAGAAAACCCAGTGAAACTAGAAAAGTCCTGGATACGACTTCATTTCAAAGACTGAATCTCATCAGGATTTTAATTTATTTAAGGTTTTGTGATTAACTGGTTTGTTATTAACTGGAACTGTCATTGAGGCTTTGCCAATTTGTTGTGTGGACAATTAAAAATAAAGGATTGTTTTTGTTAAAAATTAAAAGCAAAATGAATCAGAAGAATAAGCCAACAAAAACAATAACGCATAACAAAGAGGAATGTCATTCCGGAAAGGGGAATATAGCTGTCTGTAGTTTTGATCAAAAGGCGCTAGCTGAGTCACTGACTGTAAAAACAAATTAATGCACTGCAGAGGAAAGTTACTTTTCATTTAGATAAAGCAGGGAGAAGACAGAATCTCCTTGTCTACAGCTTGGTTACCCACACGGGAAGACATTTGGTTAATAATCAAACTTAATATGTTTATTTATTTGTAAATGTGCTTTTTATTGATCCCTTTCACTCTAATTAAATCACTAATTATTTTTTTAATGCATAATGCTGTTATAAAATATTTACAGATTTCTTCATTTTATTGTTTTGGCACATTTAAATGTTTCAGATAATCAATTAATTTCCAATATGGACAAAAATTATGTAGTAGATGTTTTTGCCTTGATCTGAACTAATTTGTGGGTAGAGCTAAACTCTTACAGGAGATATTGTCTCTCAAGTTTGTTTCTGATTGTGAACATACAGTACAAGTCTTAAATTGAACTTTATAGTTTTTTCCACCAAACAGACAATTCCAGTGCCACACGTTGTTGCAGCTGTTGCCAAGCTGATGTCTGTGCATATCTTGGCAACAAACCAAGAGCTTTCTCTTGGATCATCTTGGTGTGTTGCCAGGTTTGCAAAATAAGAGAGAATGCTACAGTTTGCTTTAATCCTCTGACTCCTTTCAAAGAATGCGGCTCATGAAGGATTGTTGGGTTTTAACAGGCTCACCCAGGGTAACCGGCTTCTCAAATCTCTCCAGAAGTGATATGTGTCTGTAGCCATGAGCTCTTTTGTGGGTTTTTTTAGCCTTAAGTCTCGCTAATGTGCACAAAAATAGATGGTGAGATTTAAAACAAGGTGAGCAGAATTAAGATCCCATCTGACTTTGATAAAGTGAAGGCTGTTTAAGAGTAAACTTGTGTATTTATACAAGTCAATCTCTTTGAAGGTCTTGTTTTCCAACCATTAATGAGGATGGTGTCTCTTAGCCAGGTACACACTGAAAGACAGCTTCACTCCTGCCTCATCTCCATGTGTTCACTCTCGTTTTTCTTTTTTCTTTTGGTGTTGTGAAGTACACCAACAACAAGAAGTCCTTTGATGCACTTAAATCCAATACCAGACATAGTTGAGACATATTTAAATACTCTAATCTGCAGACCTTGATGCAGCTTTTTCCTCTTCATTTGTTGGATATCAAAATAATAAACAAAAGCCCATAATCATTCTTTGAAAATCATGGATTCTTTTTGTTTCACTTCACCATTGTGCTATACTTTGTGAAAGCCTTTCACACGACATAAATTGAAATGCACTGGAATGCGTGGTTGTAATGTTTTGGGAGGTAAAAAGGGATGATGAATAACTTTTCAACACATTGTATGCCTTACTGTATTTAAAACAAAAAAAATATACTTTACATTCTTTAATTTTCTTTATAACCCTCTACATTTACTTTTGTACTGGATATGGAAACACAAACAAATTTCTCCAGTGTGGTGAACAAGGAGAGGGCATATTAGTGACCTGTGACAGTGACAGCACATTCAATCAAGGGCAAAGGCCAGGAGTAAATAAAGCGTCTGCAGAAATCTTTACTCCTTTGATACTTGACTTTGTACTCTTCAAGGGAGGACAACAGCTTTCCTTCTTTGAAGAGAGAGAGAGAAAAACCATAAATATGAGCCACTGTCAATATATTTGACTGTGGATAAAATATAGTGTGAAGCCACAGACTTCGACGCTGCAAGGATCGTGTATGTCGAAAGCGAAAAGATCAGAGGAGGGAATTCAAATTGTATTTCCAAAGGGATTTTCACTGTGCAAACGTGGCTCCTTCAACACTCTTACTTCCCAGTGTCGTCTCGCCTGGAGCCCATAAATCTGCTCCAGAATCCTCCCAAACATTGGAGTCACTGTTGCCATGGAGGCCACCTCAATATCAAGTTTCCCCTCCTCTCCTAATATTGTTACAGGCCGTATGAACAGCACCATTTCATTACGGGCCCCCTAAACCAGATTAAAGCGGTCCTGCTGTGGAGCAACCGGGGGCCTTAGACAGCTGTTACAGAGGGAAGGACTGGTACAAAAAAGCCATTTACATGTTCTGAGATCCTTCTTTATTAGATTTCCCCAGATGTTGTGATCATGAACATAAGGTGTATCGTGTCTCCCGCTCTCCAGTGCAGTATAATAGGACTTTATTTATAGCTCTGCTACACCTTCATGTGAATGATCATCTGAATTATCGAGCTGTTTTCACGTTGAGTAAATTGTTACGAACCTCTTGTTAATTGACATCCGTTTGCTTGCAAAACATTTATATCATTTGAACATTTTTAGTTTTTTTTTTAACAGGGCAACCTTAAAATTAAATGTTTTTTTGTTTTTGTTCCCAAGTGGAATGCATATGTTATGCAATACACCAGCACAGATTACTGAGACGAGAGAGTAGAGATCCACATCTCAAGTAGGAGTGTGTTTTGACAGGCCAGGAGATTAGCAAAGCTCTCCACAGATCTGTTTATTGAAGCGTGGTATGAAGAAAGACACAGATGAGAAACGGCTATAAGAAGTCCCTATCAGAGTTTGGTGATCAGCCTTACAGGGAGCGAAGTCAACATGTGCAAGAAGATGTTCAGGGCCAGATGAGATGAAAAATGGCCCTATGTCCCCAGCATGCTGAAAGCCTTCCAACAGGACAACAAACCTAAAGCCAGGTCTACAATAATGGAATTATTTAGATCAAACCATATTCAAGTTCAGAACTCACATTTTTTTAAGGAATTCTGAAATAAACAAAACATTTATACTGCGCTTTTAAGAGAAAACGTAGGCCTAAGTGTCTCCCCACACTTTAAACTTGATACCTTTTAACTTCCTTCATATGCAAGGATATTCATGGAAGGATGAAGCTCCTACTCTTAAAACTATCAAGTTACACTGAATGGTTTTATGCTGGCCTCTTATTTTTTGTTTGTTTGTGGGTGAGAGAAGAAAAGAGGCACAGAAAAGCTGCAGCTTGGAACTCCTTTCATCACCCTGTAGGTAAGTAAATGAAAGAACAGAGATTTATTTAATTTATGTAACTGGAGATTTTGTCAGCTATCAGGCTGAAACGTAATCAAGTACATCATTCATTTCAATACAAATTCAATTAAACATACTTTATTTATCCCAAAGGGGAATTAAATATTGCTGTAACTCATATTGATTCAATATTTTTCAAAGAGTTGCTGTAGATGTTGGTGCCTCTGGGCAGGAATGATCTCCTGTAGCAGTCTGAGGAAGCCTCTGACTGAAGGCACTCAGTCTTCAGGATGCTTAGGGTGGGATTTGTGAATGATGTCATGGCTCAGTTGTAGTTCAGAGCTGCTTCTGGTTGAAGTTGAACTCGCAACAACACTGTTCATGTGTCACGATGGTCCAGTCAAAGTGGATCCCTTAATCTAATTGAGAACCTGAGTCAAAAACTGCTGTTCCCAGACACTGTTCTGACAGAACCTGAGCTTGTTTTTGGGGGATGTGGAGAAAAATAAGCAAGTAAAGCTGGGAGAGATTCCCCCAAAAGGCTTACAGCCACAAAGATATGGTCCAAAAAGTGCTGACTCTGGAAAAAATTATTTGTAAGTAAAACAAAGAATAATTTTTCTTCCACTACCCAGTCATGTGCTTCTTTGTGTCACACAAAATTTCGATGAAATACACAGAAGTGGCTGTAAAATGACAAAATGTGGAAAAAGTTCAGGGGTTAAAAAACAATGGGGGAGACGCAGACATGGAGGGAAGCTGAGGAAGGTTGTCGTGTTTATACAAAACTCAGCAGATACTCAAGGCACGGTGATGTCCTCCTGATGCCGCTGATCTGTGTCTCCGAGGGGCTTTGCTTTAGTGAGCACTGACAAACAAAAGCTTAGCACTCAAATATTGCCAAAAAGAGCTCCCACACACCAAACAATGTCTTAGTCTGTGCTACACACTGCTGCATGGGCAAATATGCCACCGCTATGCATAACGCTGGCATTGAAGTGGGCGTGCAAAGCACAATCCACTAGAGAATGCCTCTTTTTACTGTATTCAACATCCACCCGGATGAAAACGGAGGTGACAATTTCAGTTTACAGAGGTTCGCTCAGATTAAGCCTCCCTTTCTTGCTTGCTTTATTCTAAAGCTCATGCATTTTTTGTGGGTGTGAGAGGCTGCAGAACGAACAACACATGGAAAGCTTTCATCTTACCACCAACTGGACTCAAGTGAAGTGTGAAAATCCCCGCGGTTAAAAAGGAAAAAAAACCTGAAAACATCAATCAATCCCTTTCATTGTTTGCTTTAGGTCTCCTTCAATTTAGAAAGGAATCAATGTTGTGCTCTCTTAGTTAACAGAGTTTTACTTAAGCTGTAGGAGGCTGAGTTTTCTGGCTAATCAGTATTGCCTCTAAGCCTCTCGTGTTTACTGCAGCAAAATGCACAGACATTACCAAGGCATATTTCAAACTCTTCACCTCAACAGTCCATAAAATACTTCTTCCTCTTAAAGTGAAGTCTGCAGAATTCATTTATCCGCACTTTTCATTGCTGCAACTTCTAATAGTTTGTAAATATGCCTAAAGTTTGAGTTGTTGGCCCATAGAGATGAAATAACTCGAGCTATTTTTCTATTTTGAGTCAATTGCTAATGATTCCAGGGATCTTTTTTTAATTTTTTGATGGTTTTCCACGTCAGTAATGCATATCTTTCCCACTAGCGCCACATCAGGAGAAAGTAAAAATGCTGCTCTATGATTTCACATAAAGAGACAGATCAGCCGCTGAAACCTTTCAGCACTCTGCAGGAAACTTTAGAGTGATTGCAAAGTATAGGAACCTGTGAGTAGCTTTTTTATTGGTTCCTTTTGAAAACGGGCAGCAGGGGGCGCTAGTAGGCCAGGAACCAGTTACTTTCTTGTGAGCTCTGAACACCTGCTCTGGGTTTTCTCCTCAGATGTGCTGCATGAGCTCCTCTGCAACACACACACACACACACACACACACACACACACACACACACACACACACACACACACACACACACACACACAAAAGACAGCTCCTTTCCCTTTTTTTTTGTTTTTGTCTTGCAAAGTGCACACACTGCATAATATACAAAAAAGACAAGAAGGAAAAAAAACCCGAACACTCTTCGCTTTGACACATCCAGTAAGCTCACCAGATCCTCCGCCTCTCCGTCGATCCTCCAAATATCCCCACTTTTAAACTGAGCACTGCTATTTATTTTAAATTGAACAGAGAACAATGCATGAAATATGTGCTTTCTCACTTGGCTGCATAAAAACAGGTTTTAAACAGCACCTGATTAACGTGACTAAAACTTCATTTTCTGGGGTTTTGTAAGAAAAGCCCCTTTTATAAAAACGCCCTGCAGTGCCATTGTAGAGTTTAATGTTACGCTTCTCTTTCTAAAGGTTAATGCAGCAAATTTCATTATGTGCATGAAAGTGCCTCAGTGTGACACACCTCTTATGACAAGGATATCAGGTTTGGTTCGATTCTCCTCCTTTCTCCCCTTCTCTTATTTTGTTCCTCTGCTCGTTGCATGTTTCTGTAAAAAGTCGTGTTGCCACTCTGTTTTCTCCGTTACTCACCGATGCATCACAGTCATGCTTTTCTTTTCTTTTTAAGTAATTTCCTGTCACATTTTGTATTTTAGTTAATTGAATGCATTTTAATGTGTTTAATGTTTCAAGCAAAAATTTGCCTCTTAAAAATTATCTAAAGGATTTTTATTGGCAGCTTTTAAATGCTGCATTGAAATTTGATATCAGCCCCAAGTTGTATTTGCTTTTACTTTTTGTTTTCTCTTATCACCTTTGATGACATCATTTGTAAGCCACACCTCTGGCTTTTCCAATTGGCTTTCGTCATCTTGAACCAGCTGGGATGATGCATTGTTCAGAAAGTTTATTGTTTTAATTTCAAGTAAAGAGTCCAGCTCTTTCATTTCTCAGTTAGGATAAGAAGGTGCTACAGGCAAATAGAAAAGGGTTAAATATCAAGAAATGTTGATTGGTTTCAGCATTTCAATTAAAAGTGGAACTTGTGTATTAAATTCAGAATATATTTCAAGTATATGTTTTTGGAAATTGCAGCTTACAGCCAATATAAATAAGATAAAGCAATCCAATAGAAGGATTTTCAATAGAGAGATATCTCTCATGCTGATAGAATACACAATCATGGGTCAGACTGCTGATTTTACAGCTATAAACCATGCAGCCTAAGGCCCTTCACATTAAGTGTAAGCTGGCAGTTCACTGTGTGTTTGCAAGTTAAATAATGGAAAACTTAGTGGAAGAAAAAAATGTGGTGGAAAAAGTTGTACAAGTAACATAAAATACAGCTTTGAGAAGATCGTAAAGTCATCCATCCATCCATCCATCCATCCATCCATCCATCCATCCATCCATCCATCCATCCATCCATCCATCCATCCATCATCCATCCATCCATCCATCCATCCATCCATCCATCCATCCATCCATCGTCGCTTGTCCTTGTATTTTGCACAACTGTCCACAGTTTTCTTCATGACTGCATAGGAAATATCATAAGATTTCTGTATTAAAATATTTTTTATTGGGCTTTTGTAATATTAACATTTTCTGGGAATCTAAATTTTCATCAGCTGTACACAAAAGTTGAACAAAAAAATTACAAGATATAAACACTTGATATAAACACAAAAGGATATGCATACATATATATCCTTTTGTAATGAATGATATGAGTCATTTATATAAAATGTACATGGAATAAACGTTTTAAAACCAAATGAATGCAATAAATTAACATTTTGATGACATTCTAAGCATACCCTATTTTCTGGTATGTACTCCACTACTGTTTTCCACATTCTTTGAACTCTGCAATGCGACTTAAGTGCAGCGTTTTACCAATCGGTTTCGAAATGCTTGAGAGCCAAGTGGCCTTGAGACAAAAGTGACACCGAGAGCAACAACAACAGAGACACAAAAGAAGAAGTTCAATTCTGACACTCTAACGGTTTTAATACACAGGAGGAAGACGAAGATTGCAATCAGTAACTTTTCCCTTTTTTAAGCAGCCAATTTTACAGGCACTGGTATCAGTATGTATTTCATTAAAAGTAAAAAAAAAGTCTTTATGTGTGAATAACTAATCTTAAAACATGGACACTTGTGACTTGCAGACAAGTGCTGCCCTTCAAAATCAGTGGGTCAGACTCATGTGCAAGTGAGTTACTTTTCAACCAAAAAAGAACAGAAAACTGCAAAGCAAGTTCATTAGAAAAACAGTAATAAGCAGTGGTGTGAATATTTTTGGTCAAAATGATCATGTCATTCATGTCCATTGAAAGCGATAAAAAGTAAAAATAAAGCAAACAAACAAAAGCAGCTATTGTTTTCAGCCCCACAAACAGCTATCATCCGTGTGCTTTGGTTCGGATGTTTGGAGTCATATTGTGCTGATGCACTTTGGCCATTTGGATCTAAAGCGCCAGCGTGTTCTTTCGCGCCTCCGGTTTGCACTGCTGAAGTGCCATCGACGACTCAGAAGGGCAGCTTTATGAAGCAGGAAATTTGTTCCTTTCTTCTCATTGGATGTAAAGAGAAAAGAATAGGTAACATTATGAGACGTGTTTCATTAAAAAGGAGGGGGGCTAATGGCAGCTCTTTAACGCCGAGCCTCGGCTGCCTCTGCAGACATCAGTGCTCTTCTCCGCTGATTGCCCCTGCAGCCTCAGCATCACTTAACTTCACATTAAATCGGCCAGCGCTCTGTCTAGTTTGAGCAGGGGTAAGAGGGGAGGGAGCAGCTAGTCAGCGCATTAATGGAAGCAGAAGGACCTTTTTACTTCTCCCTTTGTTACCGAGAAGAAACGAGACCCACTAATGTCTGTGGATGTAGAGACCCACATTCATTAATGCTCCTGTGCAGAAGGAATTAAGAAACCAAAAAGCAGAGCAATATTTTCTTCCTGTTGCTCTTTCTGCGTGCTGTCAGTTTTGTCATGCATGTTTTTAACAGACCAGACATGTCCAACATGCCCAGTGAGCAGGGATAATGTTCAATGAGAACAGATCTTAGTATGAGGTGTTAAAATAAAATAAAAAGATAAACTGTTTTGTTAAAAGAAAAAAAAAGCTGAAAATATCCCAGGTACAAATGAAAACTGTTCTTCAAAATGTTTCTCTAGTCCTTCTGATTGTTGAATTTGCATTTTCCAGCTGACAAAATCTCAAATTGTTGGCATTGTGGTGAGATCACACAATATTTACACCATCTAATCTTCTATAAAATATCACATTCACATCAGTAGATGTAACCTTTGTCCAACATCTGTTAATAAGATCCCAATATTATTTCCTCTGGAATAAATAACACTTTGGCACGAGCAGCAACTCTACATGAAACTCGCAATCGCTTTGAAGATCTCTTGGCGATATTAAATTAAAGTAAGAGTCATTTTTGAAAAGAAGTGAGTGAGAATAAAGGAGAGAATGTGAATGTCTCAGGATTATTTTCTAGCACACCTTTGGGTGTAAACCTGACAGTAAAGGCAGAGCTCCCACAGTGATGGAGGCTTAATCCTGTTATCTGTCTCATTTACACATACTTCCAGGGTCTCTGTATTTGCAGAGCTCCTGCAGGCCTCTATCAACGCTTACAGTTTTCCTCTCCATGTGATGAGAAGCTGAGACTTTGGGCTTCCTACGTTGTGTTAGTTATCTTGTGATCAGGGGAAAGTAACATGTACAGGACAAGACTTCATTCACTTGATTATTTTTCTTTCTCAATTTGAACATCCCACACGGGCAATTGAACATTGTGTTACAGCAGAACTCAGATGGAGTTTATGCTCCTTTAATATAGTCCAAAATGACGTTGACTCAGAGAGGTGTTATAAACTCATGCAAAAATCCCCACACAGCTGTGGGCACACAAATCCATAAATATGGAGAAAATGAGAGTGGAGCTGAAGGAAGAGAAAATAGAGTAGATGTGGAGGGACATAGCCTTTGGGGACTGTTTTTCCATCTGCCAAGCAGACAAGCATCCATTCAGTGTTGTTTTATTTTTACATTTTTTCACCAATTGTTATCAGCCTTGTCCCGGGGCAGCACACTGGGTTACCTAACTACCCAATATGGGGGCATATTGTACGTTCAGACAGCACATTGTTTTTGCCCTAACAATGAATATGCTAACAGCTTCCTTTCTGGAAACAACAAAAAAAGTAGTTTGGATTAAAAAAAAGTGAATCTTGAGGATGGGTTTTGTGAGTGCCCTACGCTCTGTGCGATAATCTGCCCTGTGGCTGAAAAAGCAATTTCTCAACCGTTTCCCCTGCAGAAACACGTCCATTGTTTGTGTGTCTCCTGACCCTACTGTAGCTACAAGCACATTCATATCAATTTGTGTCACTTCATTACACTCCGGCCATTGTTTAACACCGCGACTGTTAAATCTTTTTCTCTTTCTGTTCCCTTTGCTCCGAGCCCGAGATTAAAGCGCTAACAACCACTCCCTGTTCTCATTAGGAAGCCTGCACAGATACACTTTTCATCGGACTCTGTCATGTTCCTCAACCGGACTGTAGGCTAAATGAAGATGGAGGAACCCACAGAAAGTCTTGCAGAAAATGTGGATTTTGGTTGCTTCCTTGTGTACAAACACAGCTTGGATTTTCTTTTCTAAAACCTTGTTTCCATATGTGTTGATGCATGCAGATGTGGAGGCATTTGGTGTATTAAAAATTGATATTCATATTAATTTGTGCTAGATTTGTGGTGCTTTTGCCTTTCACACATTAAATGCACCCTGCGTTCGTCTGGGTGTGGTTGGTGTATCTGCCTCCGTTCAGTGCAGATTCTCAATTGTATTGGGGCAAAATTATTCATACCCTTGGCAGATTTAAGTTTAATGTGATTGTTTAATTTTACTAAAATGTTTTTGTTTGTTTTGTTTTTTTTTACTAGAAGTCACAGTAACATTACAAGGAGTCCATTCTGTCAGGGAATTTGTGAAGTAAGATGCAGATTAGGGTGATAATCCCCAAAATCAAAGACATTATAAACCATCAAAATACCAGTGGTATCATGCAAAAGGTTGTCAACAGTAATAAAGGTCTTTGTTGATATGATTATTTGGGTGGGTGTTAACGATGTTTTAAAAAATTACAATTCCTCTAGAAGAAAGGGGAATTTAAATGATTAAGAATTAAATTATTCAAATTAAAAATTAAAGGTGTAGAAAATTGGGGGGGGAGTCTGAAAACTGGCCAGGATCTTATAAGACTGACTGTCACTTTATATTTTTATATAAAAATATGTGTTTTTAATTTATATGAATCATATAATTGTCATATCATGTCTGGTTATTTCCATTATTCTCCCAGCCTAGTTTAATCTTTCAGTTTGTTGAGTACAAAATTTTAGGATTTGCTTTGCATTTAGTATATTTTTCTGATCTAGTTTATTCCTCCTGGTTCTGCTCAGTTTTAATGTCATATTTAGATCCTGTGTTTAGTTATTTGCTTATTTTCATAGTTCCCCTGTTTTCTCTATCTCTCTTTCTCTCATCTCTCAGCTGTAGCCTATTACTAATCAGGCTCAATCAGAAAACATTCACCTGTATTTAAGCTCCTCGTTGTCCGTCAGTCACTGCTGGATTCTGCTGCTGTTTGGTCCCCTGTGCTTTTTGCAACACATGCTCTCATCTCTTTAAAACTTACCATCATCAGATATGTGCATTTAAGTCTTCCCTTTGCACCAAAACATGACAATCATTTAGACTGAGGCTGCAACATTAGGTATAACCGGTACTCTGATGAGTTTTTTTGACTTAAAGAGCAAATGAAAAATTCAAATTCCCAGACCATTTGACTATTTATTACATAACACCAATATAAATAACTTAATGGCAGCCTGTTGAATAGCATAGTCATTTGCTGTACAGCAGATGCAGTTAATACTTGGTCAGGTTTCGTTTTGCATGACTTACTGCGTCACTGCAGTGTGGCACTCAGGTGATCAGTCTTTACGCCTGCTGAGGTGTTCAGGAATCCCTGGTTGCTATAACAGCAGCCTTCACCTCGTCTCCATTATTGGATCTGGTGTCTCACCTTCCTCTTGACAATAGTCCATAAATTATCTAAGGGGTTTAGGTCAGGCAAAATGCTGACCACTGAAGCACACTGAAACTATGGTCTTTAAAGCAGGTATTGATGCTTCTGGCCATGTGAGCAGGAGGCAAAGCCTGCTAGAAAATGAAGTCTGGTTCTCCAGGAAGCTTGTCAGCATGAATTGTTCTAGACATTCTAGACAGATGTTGGACTTGATAAAACAGTGATCCATGGTTCAGCGTTGTTTCCCAATGGAAAGAATTACCTTTGTGAATTATCCTGCTTGTGAAGTGTGTCAGGGTGAAAAAACCCCTCAGATCATCTTCTTCATGACTGTAGCATGACCATAACAGAAAATGCCTAAATATTTTTAATACTTTGTAACAGTCTTTAAAATTGAGAAACACTTTTTTTTTGTTTTCATTACCTTTTAGTTATACTCTTTCAAATTAACAGAAACAAATGTGGCACTGGGATGAATCTATTCTAATATTCAATAAATTAAAACATGTGCTCTGATTAGGGCCGCCTTTCTGAATGAAAAACTTTTCTCATTAGATTGATATCTATATGACAGCTAATAATATCTATATATGATGGTCTAAATTTCTCCACCCACTCTTTCCAATCAGCATTTGGAAAAAAAATTAACCTCCGACAGGCATTTAGACAAACAACAATTTCACTGGAAGAACAATAAGAGTTGTTAAAATATTTAACAGAGCCATCAGACACTCTGTGCCTGGGTGATTACAATTTGAAATATGCATTTAAACTCACTAAGTATAAATATTTGAACATAACGTCCTTACATGTATTATCGTTGCATAACTCGCAGCGTGCCATGAGTGCTGGAAGGAAGATATACTATACACTTTTCATTTGGTTCCTATGCAAACTTATAAGCAACGATGAGAGTTTCAGCTCTCTATTTTGCTTGGCTGGGGTTTGTAATGAATCACAATTCAGTGACCTCTGCCTTGAATCAATACAAAGCGCCACGCCAGCACTATCTTTGCCTTATTACAATACGAGTAGAGTCATTGGAAATGAGTTTCCAGCAAGCGTCCCTCTAGTTCTTTAAAAATGCATGGGATTAAGAGGGAATGGTGAGCTGTAGTATCAATCAAGCTCAACCATGTGAGTTAAAAGGAGAGAGCGGATTGGAAAATTGACGCGTGACAGTGTGCATGTTACTGAACCCTTGCTGCTCGGGCATTTTCTTTCTCTTAATACAGGAATGGGGACAAACTGTCTGCATGGTGTGAGGGGAAAAAAGCAATGAGGCATTTGAGAAAATCATCACTGGACGGTAAGGTCATTTTCTGATGCGATCAGAGCAAACTTTTTAAGCTCAGGCTTCAGTTCAACTGTATGTTGAAATATACTGCAACACACGTAATGGAAATTCATGCCTTGCCCAAAAGGCTTTGAAACATTACTGCAGGAGGATTTAAATCCAGATAAATCTCTGGTTGTAAGTTTTCCAACATTTTTTTATATATTTTTTTTTTCCTATGCTGTCAGTAAACTTCACTTGGCCAGTCAGAAGGCAGCACAGCTCCTCGTGATAAAAGCCAAACCCCTGGTGGATTCATGTCAGTGATGTGAATTTGCTCAAATGGGCTTCCTGTGTTATCTGCAGCACCAGCTGACACCAAACACATAAAACACAGTCATGTATCCTCTCTGCATCAGACCCCGTATCTGTGACAAAACAGAAATGAAAATGCCCTGCCACATCTTTAGCAGCTGATAGATAAGGTCTGCAGGCATAGTGGGGTCTATTTTTATAATGTAATAAAGAAGGTGTGGAAACAGTGCAGGAAAATACAGACTCTAAATGATCCTCAAAAGTTTATTCCCCCAACACCTCAGTTTTCTTTGCGCACTCCCAGCTCTTTCTTTAGCGTCTTCAACAAATCTCCACTAGCATGACTCTCTCGACCTATGTCCTTGACCTAATCCCATGCAGCCCTGCCGATGAATGGCTTCAAATCATCTCGCTCCTGAATGTATGAATCTTTAATGTCTCGATCAGTTCTGGTTCTGTCCTGACTCACTCAAGCTGGCTTGTCACCACAATCCTCATAAAACTGGACCTTGGGTTCAAGATCTTCTCTAATTTTCCTTTTCCATCCACAATGCTAAAAATGAAGCCTGTCGCATCAGCAATTATCTGTTTTAAATCTTACAATCGGGTTTTAGTTTGTCACAACACCAAAAGAGCTTTCTTTCTCTCTTGCGACTTCTAAAGCCTTAACTTTCTCTGTGACCCCAAGTAAACCTTTTTACCGCCAGTTTCAACTTCCTGTGTCTTATGACAGCAATAGTATAGTTGTCAAGTTTCTCTAATTATATTGAGTAGAATCAAAATAACATGGATTGTGCCAATTTGAAGACTTAAAATAATTTCATCAGTCCCTGACAGATGCATTTCAGTGAAGAATATTTTTAAAATCTGATGTCATGTAAGTAATTGTGGTAAGATTGCAGCGTATGTGGCTTGAAACCTCAAATAACAACTTGACAGACTTTGACAAAAGCATTGTGCAGCATTTTCATAATGTAATATAATGTTAATAATGGGTTTTGCCTTAACTAATTATAAACACAAATGTTTGAGAACCTATTCAATAGAGTCTTCCTCCATTGGATTCTCCACTAAATTTACCCTCCACTTTTAAGGGCAGGTAAATATATCTTCTGCTCTCATTTATTCAGGTGGGATTCCACATGTGAATAATCTTGACATTTCTCTAAAGGTCAGAGCAACAAAGCCTTTACCAGCCTTTAAAGACTTTTTTTGCCTTCTGGTGTCCATCTGCCTGGCAGAAGAGGTCCAAAAACTTTGACAAGAAATAAGAAACTCGAAACAAAAGAAAGCACTTCAGAGCAGCAAAACATGTTCTCTCAAGACTTCTGCGTGAGCTTTTAAATGCAAAGCTGCTCAGCTAACATCAAGTGTGAAGATAACATTTTCTGTGATGGTAAATAACGACAGAAGAAATGCATAAATTGGTAGAACCCATTGCAATCTGGTTTATAGGAAGAAGAAATTTCCTTTCAAAATGAGCAGATGGATGGAAGGATGCTATCTGAGGAGACATGGAGAGAGATGATTAATGATGCTGATTGACGCATTTCTGCATCATTTTAATTAATAATGCTTCCTATAACATGGAAACTCTAATATGATTTGTTGTTGTACATTAATTAGGTTTATTTGTTATGAATGAGTCATGACTAATAGCAACGATGGGGTATTATTAATGCAACTCTTCCTTCACAGTAATGAGCATGAAATAATCCGGTTGGGTGAGTTTCTATTTTTAAGTATTCTGTTGTAATCTAAAGCTTTCCCAGCTTTTACTTTGTACAGATGATGGTTTGGTGCATGGGGCAGCATTGTTGCACCAGTGGCTTGAGGATGTTGCTGTCAAAATCCACTGTTGTTGGAGCTCTGGTTTTCCTTTGTGTTGTCATGAGCATTTCCTTGTTGTTTAATTGGTGAATTCATTTCATTATTGTCACTAAGGTGTTCCCATATTAATTAAATGTTTTGTGTTTTAGCTTCTTGCTTTGTGCTGATTTGTTAATCTGGTTGCTCTCAGGCTTTTTCCCCTTTGGTTTTGTAGATTCTTTGATTCGTCTCTCTCCCTCAGTTTCCCTGCTTGCCTTTTGCCACAGCTGTTCCTCATCAACTCTGCTTAGTTCATCTGTCACCTTTGACATTTGCACCCCTGCCTCAAGATTACAAAGATGCCATTTTTTTATATTACTGCACTTTTCCATTCCGCTGCCTTCTTTCCATGACCTGCAGTGCTATCTGTTGTAAGTTCGTCATTGTTCAAGTTCACCGCAGTCTTTCTCTGCAGTTGGGTTGATTGTAACCAAAAACATTACAGCCATAGCATTTCTGGTTCAACAGTGAAAGATGTTTGGTTATGTAAAGGCCTGTTTCCAAAAATGTGTAAATTCTCTCCAATGCTGTGCTTTTATTTTCCCTCTGCATGCTTTTGTTAACAAAATGCTCAAGATGCTTATAGTTAAAAATGGTAGAGCGAGTTCAAAGTCATAACATGTTGGACAAGATACCTGGATGATAATTAGTTGAATAATCAGCAAAATAAATGTAAATGTCTATAATACATAATATCACAGTTTGTTAGTTATTTATTGATAAAAATCAAATAAAATGCACCCCTAGTTTAACCTTTAGATTTTACAGTCAACATATATAAATGTTTTTAGTTAAATCAGGATCTTTGTCCCTAAGTGCATTATTTTGTATTGATGGCTTCTTTCTGTCTGAATGGCCTTTCAGACAATGTTTGGCATGTTTGTCCTGGGGTTAGGTTGCACACTGGGAAAGAAATGTTTGAACCATTGAACCTGGAACCAGGAAACTGTTCCCTAGGATGAACCAGATATATGGAGGTTCACGGTTCTTCTTCTGATTTTTTTCTGATTTCTTTCATCCACAGATACCTGGAACATGTAGCTACCTATCAGAACCTTAAATAGCATGGTAGTATAGTATGATAGTGTGTGTAAATTTAAAAATGATGTAAGAAAAAGAAAGTATCTACTCATGGAATTGTGTTCTGTCACCGAATGACACAGCATTTCACTCTGAGCATGTCTTGATTATCAAAATAGATTACAAATTGTATAAATCAAAAAATACAATTTCCATAGATTGTAATATATTTACTACAAAGAACACCCTGCCACAAAGTGCACAGAGATGGTGGCTGAAAATCTGAGATGCTCCTTAAAAATCACAAAAACACAAATTTCTCAGTAATTATATGTGACACATTGATGTCTGTGGGGACTGTTTGCTGGCAGAATGCTTCTTGCCAGTGGGAAATATGAATATACCCAAGTGTTCATGTGTGCATTAATGAGATAGGAGTGTGATTAATAGGTATGAAGAGTGTAGAATTGACTCTGAAGCCAGCAGATCATTTGTATTCCTCTGGTGCACCCAGAGCTTCTGTCATAGTAATGCTGAACCCGACCTCCGTCGGTTTTAGAGTGATTGCTTCTTTAAATCAACCAACAGCTGAGCGGACCACCAGCAGTCAGACCATGAGTAGCGGGACCAAATGACTGACGGCATGATGAAACCTCATCTTGTCGATCCCTTTGATGGTCTGCCTTTGCCCTCTGCACTGAGCTTGGGAACATGATTTGGAATATCAGTTTCTTGAAAAGAAACATTCAGGGTGAAATGTCACTTTTATTTTAATTTTTTTTTTAGAAATGAGCTTTACACATTTCGGGTCATTTTTATTTTCACTTTGCACACAATGGAGGTAACTTTGTACTACAGTATGGTGGCACTGCCATTGAATCGCAGCTATTCTCAGTGCTGATAGAACATGTAATTGGTAAAATATTTATATTTTAATGCCGCCATGTCAAAAGCAGCCAGAGGCACCACAATTTCAGTCATTTGGGTCACCCGTTCTGAGACCCCAGTAAACGTAAAAAAAGTGAAAACGGTGGCGTCGAGGTTGGGGAATGGATGACCTCTATGTTTAAACTTTTTTTTTTAAAGTGGAAACAACAAAAGAAAAACCAGCAGACTTTAACAGTGTCAACTCTAATCAATTTTATTCAGTTTTCTTTATCTCACAAATCAAATATTAATTTCAAAGGATTTCATTATCATGAAATCAAATAACATCCTCTGCTTGGATGCAGAACAAGTTCCATTAATGGATATAATCCACCATGACAGGTTGAAAGACAGTCTTATCCAGCCAAGACAGAGATTCTGTTTCTGCCTTGTTTCCTCTTCATGCGTTGATCATATTAAAGATGTGCATTCCTGCAAACAATATTATTTAAATTCGCATTTGAATATATATAAGACCCCCATTCCTCAGACATATTGTGCATGCATAGATGCTACTCATACAATGTTAAGTACTGTAGCTCAATATGTGACTAACATTTAACTGTTTTGTACACAGCCAGAGTTGCCGACTTTTAAGAAAAGCTTGCATTGTGGATACAGGAGGAGTCGGTGTTAAAACCAGGATATTGTTTTTTTCATATGTTTTAATAACCATTTGAGAAATAAACAGAAAATAAGCCGAAATAAGTACATAATTTGCAATCAAAATCGTTGACTAATCTGCATGGTCAGTGTTTCACAATTTATTTCATAAGACTTACATTTTTTAAGGTTTTTAATCTTTTTTTGATTTCCTCACTGTGAAATTCCTCCTGGAATGCCTCGGTGTGTTTCCTGAACGTTGACTGAGCTGGCACACATAGCACAGTGAGATTAACTACAAATGGAGAAAACGGGAAAAAAAACTGTCCAAGGAGTCGCTTTTCTGCTCCAAAGATGCTTCAAGGACTCATTTGGGAGGTCACAAAAACAAACCAGCAAAACATCTAATATTCTGCAGGCTTCATTTACCATTTTGTCAGTGTTCATGATTCATCAAAAAGAAAAAGACAGAATAAATGCCATCCATGGGAGAGTCAAAGGCCAATAGTCACTGCAGACCAATACCTAACGTTTGCTAAAAAAATAATGAGGATTGCCGGAACTATGGAGAAAATGGTTTTCTATGAGGATTCATGGAAAACTGAGTCCTCATAGTTCTGAGGACTCGCAAGAGAAAAGAGAAATGTTTTAGAAGGTTTTCTTGCCATTACACCTGGTGTTAAGAGTAGCACCGCTTTCAGAGAAAGCATTCTGCCAAAAATGAAAAATGCAGATGATATGATCATCAGAGGGATCAGAGAGCACTGTCTCTTAAATCAGCCTTCAGTCTTCCTGGAGAACTTTTTGTGACTGGTGGTAATTTAATGTTTACTTTAGCAGAAAATTCTTAACGAAAATCTCCGGTTATCACATTGCTTTGGAGTGGACTAGTCAAAGTCCAGCCTAAAATGCGACTAAGATGATGATCTAGAGCGTAATTGCAACTTTTTACAAAGCCAGGTTATGTTATAGATTTTTTTTCCTTTTATTGATTAAAAAGACAAATGAAATTGATTTGTGCCTGGTTTTAAATTTAGTATGTTGATCTAAAACATATATATATGATGAAACAGTAATAACACAAGAAATCTGTAAGAGGACAAACTTTTTCACAGTACTATGCAACGGCATTCTCTGCCAGGTGGCTGATTCAGTCGATTTGACAACGCAAACATGACTCAAACGTCACACCTCACAACCTTCGTTAAACCAGTCACTATATTTGTCAATCAGCAGAAACAATTTTTGCAAAAAGGAATTGAAAGAAAAACACCCACAATGCTGATAACAGTAATTATTGCAAGCAGGTTAACAAAGGAAAACTTCTTCTGCATCGGGTGAGTAAGCAGTGCAATCACTGAACTAAAAACAACAAAAAGGCTGGAATGATTCAGCGTAAAGAGAAAAAACTGGAAGAGTTGCGGCACACGAGTTCGTGCATTTATGATCAGTGTTTGAAATTAAGTCACATTTGCCATTCTGTTTAAGTTCAGTTTGCTAACAATGTTTTGCATCAATCATGTGAGGAGAAACATTCGACATCAAGAGTGACAATACTCATCCCAGGCTTTATTAATATCTCTGCAGAAAGCTATCGCGTTGCATGGAGTATCAGTTTCTCCACCTCTCCTTTCCCTCGCTCTGTCACTTACTGGAGCGTACGCCTCCCACTGCTTTTAGATTAACCTTGTATTTCCTCTTTCACTGTTCAAGTCAAGCTTTCATATCATCCAGCCTAGCATGTCGTTGACTCTTTCAACTGATAAATGTAATTCACAGCTTCCAGTCTTTTCTAATTCAGCAGTGCTGCACATGCCACGCCAAGTGAATAAATTAGATTCAACATCAGAGTCTTACAGTGTTGGGGGCAAAAAAACACCCTCAACAGAACAAGGTTTGTAAAACGGTCTTCGATCGGCTCCCGTCTCCTATGAGGTCGCTTCAGTCTCGTTCCGATCTCTAATTTGATAAATATTTGGGTTTCACTGGATCATTCATCATTCCTGCCTCTTTTGTTTTTTAAGCTGCTGTTTGTGACAGGTGGACTTTCCAAAGAACCTCTCAAAGGGGCAAAGTCCCAGTTTTCTCAATGTGATTCATGCTGAACTGAAATTGGTGCTTGTTTCTTAAGTAAAACCTCCTCAGTCTGAAATATGGAGACAACTACGACCAGATAGACGGGAATGAATCGACGCACACAATAAATGCGAACAAATTAAAAAAAAAAAAAAAGCGTCTTTCACTGTTCAGGCTAAAATAAATACTGTGAGGTGTGACAGGATGCCAATCAATGCTATTTTATATTACTGTAGTGAAAGTCCTGAAGATATTCCACAATGTGCTATGATATATTTCCATTGGCCCCTCCATACTGATCTATCTAACTACGCTCCAGGATGAGGAAATATAAGCCATTAAAGAGATTGATTTTCTTGTAAATGTCATCTAAAATTAAAAGCGATTCACTCGACATTACGGCTGAAATTTATTCTTTCTTTAGCAGCTTTGTAACTTTTAAGTCTGAGAATGATTAGTAACTCTTAAGCATTAGCTGCAAACTATGAGAGGGTTTCACATTAAAAACTTCCCCATTCCTGCGGAGATGGAACGACCTGTTCTTTATACCCTGTCATTTGTTCAACTGGGTAAAGTCTTCTGTCACCGATAATTAGGCCTCAGAGAGCTGTATAAAGACCTGCAAAGGGGAATGATTGAACAGATTGCCAGGATCCCTCAAAGCATTCACAAAACACATGAGAGTTGTGTGTGTGTGTGTGTGTCTGTGCGAGAGCACAGATAGACAGACTGGCAGACAAAAATAAAAAAACGAAGGAGGCAGACATGGTCCAATATGATTCTGCTTTTTTTCCGCCGCCAACCTTCTGTCTGTTTTCCACTCTGATGAATTTCCCACTGATAAAACAATTAGACTGAGAGACCTAACAGTGGTTTCAGAGGCATTACTTATGCTTGGCACTAGCATGTTTTCCACTGCTTCACTGCATGTCTCTGTGAGATGGTCTTTAATTACGAAAGCATGCAAAAGGTCGGGTGCCCCTGTTTGTGGTAAGAGGGTGGAAAATTAGTTTTTTTCCAAAGAGAAAGGAGTTCAAAATGAAGTAAGCCTGTGGTGATTTAGTGCAAGAGGAAGAAAAGTAAGAAGAAGAATGACATATTAAAAACAAATCTGACTTCTCTTGTCTTAAGGTTAAAGTCTTGAGTACAATTAACCAACTGAGTCGTGTTCATAAGGCGATCTCGACTAATTGAGACAAAGCTTCCATGATTCCCCTGAAAATGTGGAATTTCAACCTGCAAGACGAGGTGGCGACTCAGTGGGACTGAAGTTTATCCAGCACATTTCAGTCTGAAACATTAGAGGCAAAGTTAGCATTTCAAAATGTTTGTTGGGTTCCCCACACCATCCTTAAATTGTTGTTGGCTCAGCCATTAGGAAAATATTTTCCATGAAAGACTTATGTAGGTTGTTGTGTTAATATAGTGCTTCCGGTACCAGATTTTCATACAATGCAGAAGCTCCAGGCCATAAAGATTATTAAAATAAATATGCTACCTCTTACACATTCTTCAATCGCTCTGTGATTTAGTTCTAATTCTCACATCCCCAATGTTGGTGTTCTCAGCTGTGGACAAAGGCCAACACAAACACTCTGAGTGATCTGCTGTCCCACACACAACAAACTGTGGAGAACTTTGAATTCTGACACCATTTTAAGAAAAACAACAACAAAAAACACCATTAACATCTTCACTAAGTACAGCTACAGTGGGGTTGTGTGTAGGATTTGACTGTACGCGCCATGTGTTGACTTCCCATGTGTATCATGTCAGGATTCGTACCTTGAACCAGTTCTGGTCGAAACAGCCTGTAGGACCTGTGGCTTTAGATCTGGTCAGACCCAGTCAAGGCATCCAAATATTGCACTTTCTTGTTTTAAGACATTGAAGTTGGGGAAAAAGTTGTGCATTGTTGAAGAGCTAATCAATATTAGTGTTCTGGGAGGTCAAATAAATGTCTAAATGTCATAAATGTCTAACACCATTAAAATGCTTGGGAGATGAGCAATATTGTGAAATGGGGTTTTAGTTTCCAGTCTGTTGTGGTTACTAGAACTTTTATTTCTGCTTTACTTTCTTTGACCACTGAAGACCCTGACGTCTCCTTTTCTGATGAAATAAAACCTTTTGATAAAGTTACCTAAAATTGGAGAAAAGTTTAATTTAAAAACAGGGAGTATTGCAAGTTATGATCCTTGCCAATGGGAGCATTACTAAATGATAACCCAGACTTTTGCTTCAAGTCATTTTAAGTCCGTTTGGGATGTTAACAAAATAGGTTTTGCCTGGCTCAACTTTGGTTTAAATACTTAAATACTTACCTGGTCCAACTCCTGTACAAACGTATATTGCTGTGTTTTAACCACAAATAATTAGAACTCACGGAGTGTATATATTTTTATGAGGGATTGTATCTAAACCCCCTGTTGTCTCAGGATGATTGCTCGGGTCAGTGGAAACCCATCATTCTCGAAGAGCAGTGTACTTAGGCCCATTTCCTCCTAATGACAGCAGCCCCAGGCTCTTCCAGGCACACTGACTCCCGAGTGACAAAGAATATGATCCAAGACTCCCGTTGTTCTCGGGGACAGGTCTTATTTGTCTCAGGAAAGGGCATCAGAAATGGCCAAGCCAATTGTGTTTCCAGACTTGTTTTCCCCACTGGATGTATGGCAAGCATTAAACCGCCATTAGCAGCCATGCCCACTATCATGGCCAGACTTTTACATGCCGTTTTAGCCTACATGAGAAATGCCATCGGGGAAATTCAAGTAAGACCTGAGATGGGTGAAACTAATGTACAAAGCCAGAGCTCCCTGGTCTTCACAACAGCAGCAATGTGCATGGAAACAGGCTGCAGCGGGAGCACAACCGGAAGCGATGAAAAAGTAATTTTCATCCTCGGCCCCCTTTTGCTGGGAGTGCCACTGCAGCTCCGAGTGGCCCCTGGCACATTGATTCAGAGATGAAGGGGAGGCTCCGCAGCAGCGTGATCTTAAACGCGATGACACAGGACTCTGTGGCTGGCTCTTTGGACAGGTGCATGCTGGGTGATTTATGTGCACGTCCTCCTGCGGGTCCCCAGGAGCAAATATTGACGGTTTATTTCTCCGAGCTCAAGGCAACAGGGAGGCAGCAATTTCTTTATGTTTTCCCTTTTTTTCCCCTCTCAGACCTCAGATAAATTGAACCCCGCAAGATGCAAACACACCTGACAGGGAGCAATTTTTTCCCCCCAACTTACCCATCAGCCCCCACCCAACTTCAGAGAACAGAGAAGGAGGGGAAAAAGCAACTTAATAGCAAACATTATTGATTTGTCATTTCTCTTCATGGGCATCTGTACACAACAGGGATATTTCAATTACGTAGGTGCTTTAGCATTACTTCCCAGTCAGGGCAGACCACCTACTGTCAAACCTCTTAGCCATTTCTGCATATAATTGCACTTACACACTTTCAATGCCCTGCGTCTCAATAAACCCATAGGCTACTCAGAAAAACTATGTAAAGCCTATTGCAGCATCAATGTGCTATGTTGATTGACAGTAAAGTTTTTTGGTCTTAATATAACAACATAAGTCTAAGACAATTTAATTAGCTAGTAAAGGTAATCTAAAATAATAAAGAATTATAAAAGAATAATAAGAAAACTAATAAATTAAGGAAAAAATATAAGAGGAACAAGTAAGAACAAAAGTGAAAGCTTAAAAACTCAAATAAAAATCACAATTCGGTTGAGAATATGTGTTTTACAGGAACTAATGTGTGTTGTGAGGAATTGGGAATGAGTCCAAGCTGGATGTTGAAGCAACCAGTCCAAAACTCAGAGAATAAGGCTGTGTTGCACATTAACGGACAATTGATTCTTAATGTTTTATTAATCAGCCAACACAGTACTGAACTGAAATGAGTTCTGAATGACCAATATTCTAATAAACTGTGGAGCATGTAGAGTTCAGCAGGCCCGGCGGTCAGAGGTGTGTGGTGGCAACTCTTGATCTAGCAGCTGGAGTTAGCGTCTGCTTGGACTGGCACACTGAATGCATGCAGAGCTGTCGCTTCATTGCCGACTTCTCAGGGAGTGGAGAAAAAAGAAAACATTTCTTCTAGGAGAATCAATTCAGATTCTTTCTGCCGGAGCTAAGACAGACAATTTCAGGCAGCTAGTCTCCTTTATTGGCGTGGTAAGGGTCACCGGTTGCAGAGACAGCTGGCTATTTTTCATTTTGGATCCAAGATTCTTCTTCGTAGATGTAGTCTTTTACTCAGCCAGAGAGATCAAGACGTTCATGGGCATGTCTCACCAATGCAGCAGCTGCTGATGAGGAACACCCACCTCCTTCCAAAGGAGCACGTCATGAAAATGGGTTAATGCAATGCATTCTGGGATTCAGTTTTCACCAGTCCAGTCCAGTCTCCATGTCTCCCCAAAAGATTTCTTGATATTTCCGTCTTTGCTTTCAGAACAAAAGAACATTTTGCATCTTCTGATTATCTTTCAGTCACTTTTTTTAAAACAAGGTTTTTTTTACATTTCAGAGTCTAAATCAGTCGTTAAAGTTACTTAGTCATTGATTATTTTAAAACTTTCTATAATAATAAATGATTTACCAGCAATAATTGTTCAATGTAGTGGGGAAAAAAAATCTTTCACACATATTGACAGACATGTAGACAAGATCTGTTTAATACTTGTGTATATTTATGAACACTATTTGAATGAGATAAGAAATTCTTGTGACAAGACATTAAAGGTCTAAACAAAACATTTTTTAGGCAATCTGTATTAAAGCAGGTAATTTGGGTGAAAGGTCAACTCTCACAGAACGCAAACATGTAATTTTTAACGACTCTTTTGTAACTGACTTTCAGATATTACATAAATCATATGCAGTCAGTTTTGACTGCAGAGTTTCCTACAAGTCTCCTACAAGACAGTTATGTTTCAGTCAGGGACAAAGATATACCACACACTTAAGAATCCAACAAGTTTAACCCACCATTGCTCAGTCCAGAGGGTCCTGTTTCTCTCCTCTTTAATTTGCTGCTTACTTGGAAATGGACTGCACAGGTTTTTCCTCGGTAAAGTTCGCTCCTGGGGGAAATTGTGTTTAGTGTTATCGGTGGGAGATGCACTGGCTCAGTCAGCTAGAACAAACAATTATTGTACAAAGGGCAAGGAAGGGACGTCCAGATGAAACAGCAACCCCTGTTTACTGAACTGACCCCCCTCCTATAACAGAGTCATATAATGAGGATAATACATTATTGATTGGTGAAGATAGGGGAGGGCTGCTCCATGTTCAATAATGTCCATAAATATTTTACTTCCTTTAGTCTCTTTTCTGGCGGAGCGTGTGCTAGTACTT
Source organism: Micropoecilia bifurca (assembly GCA_903067075.1). Classification (NCBI taxonomy): domain Eukaryota; kingdom Metazoa; phylum Chordata; class Actinopteri; order Cyprinodontiformes; family Poeciliidae; genus Micropoecilia; species Micropoecilia bifurca. Next base: position 24,002 of record CAEGAF010031561.1, on the reverse strand, counting down.
AAAAATTGGTTGTGTTCTCGGATTTGTAGACAATCAGTGAGAGAAACTAAATAACTTAACACAGTAGTGTGCACCTCCTCTGGCTCTTAGAACAAATGCTTCCTGCCTCTCTTGCCACAGGGGGGAAGTCAGAAACAAACTGGAATGCTGTTGCAACAGTGCAGTTAAACCAGCTTTGTTGTCTCTTGTCTGAGAGTCTGCACATAATAAATGAGTCTATTTTGTTATCCCGGTACCAATCTATGCACAAATCAATTCAGCTGCTCAGGAATAAAAAAAAAACGTTCTTCTTTTTTTTCCAAGCATGATTGAATAAAATATGCCAAATTACACTTCAGTTTTACTTTTATCAGCAATACAAAATGATTTTCTTTGTTTATGGCTCATCAGCAGGATTCTTTTTTTTTTTTTTTTTTGCCCAGCTTTCATCTTAACCCAAATGCTCGAAATGCATGGCCACCCTCATGGCTTATGTTGAAGGTTATTTCTGGTTCAAAGTTGTTTTTCCCTCCATGCTGTTGCCAAGTGATGTTCAAGAGATAATTATACATTTTGTTCTTATAAAGGTGCACCAAAGAATGTTCCCTGTTGTGATTGTCTTAGTCTTCTTTTAATTTTTTTTTTTTGCTTTGCAGATGAAGTTCAACCAAGTCGCATCTCCATCAAAACTAATCCAGCAAACCAAAGGATTAAAATATGCTCTTGAACAACTGATATTCTTCATTTTACCCAGTTATTGCATTGAAAACAACAACTACACTGCTCTGATATTTATGTAGTTTCATCAAGTTTTTTTTGTTTTGTTTTTTCAGAAGACTTTGATTTTCAAGGCCTGTGATGGAGTAACAGTATGTCAAATGTGTACCAAGTCTCTCATTCAAAGACTTAAGTGCAAAAAGCACAAAGACACTTAAAAAAACTGAAATAAAAGGAATAGCTCATACACACATGCCACAATCTTCAAGGCTGAGTTTCACACTGAACTTGTAACTTAAACAAACCTGACCTCTAATTTTTAATGCCTTCCAATGTTTCCCTATGTCCACAATTTATTAATTATTACCTCAAATCCATTATCTTTCAGGCACCCATTCAGCACACGGGATAAACAGACGAGCCTGAATAGAAAACAAAACAAAAACAAAAACAAAAACAAAAACAAAGGAGGGTAAAAATAAATATACTCATTTATTTTTACCAATGAGCACTGAGCATTTTATCTGCTCATTGGTAAAAATATGAGCACTTTGTTTGTATAAATTCATGTTCATGGTCAGAAAAATAAAGCTTCTTTTCAAGTTCATACATTTACCGAAGGATGCCGACTTAACAGGACAGATCCTGTCTGTCAGACCACAAACATGTGTACAAACACATGAAGACCGGGAAAAGAGAACTATTTTTCTGCATTTTTAATTTTTTGTACAACATTTCTTGTGAATTGAATTGAAAGCCTTTTTACTTTAGTAGTTTCGTGGGACATTTAGGGGGGAAACTCCTTTCAAAATGATGCATAATGCCACTTTGATTTGGGGTTGGAGTTTTCTTGCTTGATTGAGCCACTTGTTCAGCTGCCCGCATTACAGCATTTACAGATGATGAACTCTGCTTCATTCATGCAATCAAAACTAATTTATCACCCAGCTAAACAGCAAGCACTGATTGGAGGAAAGTGACACAGGTGAGTGATTTATATCGGTTGTAGTTGAACAATAGCTGCAACATTGGTTCACTGACGACGAAATAAATGTGAACATGGCAGCAAAGTAGAAAATAAGTAATGTTGTTTTAGAGTTTTTGGAGTTATTGAACCACAGCAGTTTAGGTCCACAAAATCTTTAGTTGAAAACAAGCTTTTAAAAAACAGAAATAATGCCTGTAAAGTGACCTTCTTCTGCTTCCTCCAGGTTATTGGTTCATAAAGCAAAATGCAAGACTCTCTTGGAAACTTTCAAAGAATGCATTGTGATTTTGTTTTTTTCTGTTTCCTAAATGCACCAATGTCTCCTGGGTAGAACTCAATATTTAAGTGCATCTTCTTTTATTTGTTAAACTGTCTATAAATAAACATTTTGTAGGCCTAAACAAAACTTAAGGAGGAAACACCAAATAGGTCTAAAGTTTTTACATGTACTTCACTTTTCTGGAGGGCTTTCTCTCTTTTTTTATCTCTCACCTTTTCAGGGACACATTTATGTTTATGTTTATGTTTACTTCTGTTGCCCCATCTTCACGGCTAATTCAAACTTATTTAATGTTGCTAATAGCGTCGGTGATTGACAGCAGTGATTGACAGCAGTGACTGGCAGGCAATATTCCACGGAGGATTGACATAATGACAAAGCTGGACAAGGCAAAGAGACCCAACGAACTAAGCAAGCTAAATTTAAATACTTGAATTTAATGATGATAATCGTTCTAGAATTTTAACATTTATTTATTTATTGAGAATGAGAAGGCTGTTGAATTTGATTTAATGATATAATCTGAGATACATTCAGATTTGAAGTAGTCTAACACATTTAAAATTTATTTGGCAAGTTAACTTAAAAGTACAATATAATAATCTTGCTGTTATCTTTCATTATCATTGTCACAATTTATGCACTTTATTGTTTGTTCACATTTTATATATTAGTAAAAGGATTTTCTAGGCACTAGTGACCTTTACCAGATAGTGATCCAACAGGAAGGGTTCTGAGAGACGCGGGGAGAGAAACGCAGCAAAGTTACTGAGGATGGGAGTTGAACTCAAGACGCCAATGTCAAGGTCTGAAGATTCTGTTTATTTTATATTTGTATAATGTCTAATTTTATTGTTTCTATCTGCCTCCCTGGGACATGTTCACAGCTCTTCCATAGGTGGGAGCTGAGGCTCTGTCCCCCCCATATGAAAATGACTTGCTTCGAACTTTAAGAGAAGCATTTCTACAAACTATTTTTATTGCTGTTCAAATGTCCTTTTCAAAATGTAAATTGTTAATTTGTCATACTTCATTGCTTCAACCCATTTAGGTTTAATGGCTTAAAGGTCAAACACTAAAACATGTATCTAATATCTAAATCCCATTTAAGAAAGTTGATGAGAAATGGGATACACACAGATCACCATGCCTCATAGAAACTTTTACTTTGAAAGCCTACATGATGTCATCGGAATAAAAATTGCAAAGTGACCGCAAAGCCTTGCATAATGGTCAAATTATCTCCATTTTCTTTTCCTTTGGTTTGAGACGCAACATAGATTACCGGCATGTCGAAGAGAACTGAAGCCGATTTGACTTCAAAGCAGAGTTATTTAAGATTTGAATTGCTCCGTATCAATAAATTAAACAATGCGTTGAATAGCACGGGCAGAGATTTTAGCAGCCGATGCAGAAGATGAAAGGAAAGCCATGCCCACAGACAGAGAAACGCCAACCTTGGAAGAGAGAGAGGGAACAGAGAGGGTTTGGGAAAACATAAACACGATAAACACTAATTAGCTACTCTAATTGAAGTGCACTCTTAAAGTAATTACTAGGCAGAGGAAGCAGTATTTATGCTCATAAATAATCCTGACAGCACAGGGAGCCTCTGAAAGAGAGAAACTTCCCTTTCTATCTGTTGAATCTGGAGAAGCAGGAACTCCCTCGCTCTAAATATCCATCAATCACAGATATTATCAGTCAAAGTTCACTGATAATGGTTTGTATGACGGTTCATTTGTAAAAATCTAAGTGTCATGAACTGGTGCAGCTTGTTAATTCTGCTACAATCAAAGCTCATCTTGATGTGATCAACATTAGGCGTTGATGTTAGCAACACCTAATGTTAGCAATGGGTTTAATTTTTTATCATGGCTAATTAATTTAATGTTTTGGCTATCCTACTCAGTTGCACATCCCTTAGTCAGAGTGTGCTCTTTCTGATAACTGCAAAGTATTTAATGTTGCAATCTTGTTCTATGCAGTAAATGATCATTATTACACTATATTATTACCTTTTGATATTTATGTGAATTTCAGTGGTGTCCCCTGCTGCAGGACATTAAAGGATAATTCTTTTCCAATCTAGGATATTTAGGTTTGATCTCTAATAAAAATCCAGAAGAGTGATTTTAATGAATTTGTAACTAAGTCACTAACTCAACTAAACTCTCAATACATGCGCCGTGTGAAACTTTATTTTCTCTGAAGACTTAACTTCATACAGCAGGCAAAGCAGTATTTTGGTGTCCACTGTAATTGTTGCTCTAACTCATTAAGCTTTTAAATAACTAATTATTAGTGTCGGGTAGACCAGTGTTTTGTTGAGTCAGTAATGTTGGAGCAGCACAGGTTGCAAGAGCTCTTGTTAGGAAAATAATATTTGGTTTTTTTCCCAGGGTAAAATTTCTATAGGATAGTGGACTATTAGACTGGGACTTATTAGTCTATTCCTCATAAAAAATAACTTGAACTAGTGTCCAGAACAAAGAGTATTTTTTGAACCGGACATGTCTAGCTTTAGGTTTTCCAGAACAGTCTTTACATTTTAGGCGTTGGGTCAAACAATGACTTTGGCTGTATGCAGATTCTCCAAAAAACCTAATGTTGCACATATGGAAATACATTTAAAAACAATCAACTTTTGCACAACGTCCTTTCACCTGAATGCGTCCAGTACTGTCAGCCATCTTTGGTGTGGTGCAAAGACGTGTTCATTAGTAGATTAACCTTTTTGTATAGTTTTTTTTACATGACAAACTTAAACTGAGAATATCTGAACTGCAATTAACAGAAAAGAGGTGACATTTTCATTAAAAGGTAAAAGCTTGGCAACTGCTGTGTTTTTTTGTGTGTGTGTGTGTCTGTGGATAGTTCAGGTTCTTGCACACACACACATATTTCTTTTTCTGTGGATACTGGTTATTAATAAAGATGTACATGCCTGACTACTCACTTTAAACTTAGCTATAACACCTTCTTCTTCTTCACTCTAAACGTTACAGATAATTGAAGGCACACAATCCATTAAATGACTTTTAACTTTGATCGCTGTAGAGGTAAGTATTGCTGAAATTACAGCACAGACGTTATGTGTGAACATTTTGTCAGCTAACATGTTGAAATAAAATATGGATTTTTATCAGAAATAAATGCCATGCTTCTAGTACTGTACATTTTCTGTCAAATTTTCATACCGAGTTTGCGTTCATGAAACAAAAACATAAAAGCATGCAAAAGAGAAGTGCTTTTGTAAAGCTTTACCACATTAAGCTACGTTTTATTTGAGGGGGAAGTAACTGAAGTATATGAGCTGGAAAAGGCTGTAAATGCTGTGATGATGATCAATATTCAGGATGTCATGACGAATATAATTAAAGACAAACACTAATAAAAAGATGAATGAGAAACATTTCATGTTTTATTCAGAATGTTTAGATGCTGAACTATACGAATGAAAAATAATCCATTTTTAAACGGTTCCTTTGTTTTTCTTTTAAGAATTAGACTTAAATTAGTTTATTTGTTTGCTGCAAATATTTGTAACTGTGTCCCGGAGCACTTTGGCTCAAAAACTAATTTGTCACAGGTAGAGGTACTGATTGCATTTTACTTTTGCATTCTAAACGAGGATGTGGGAAACGAAAGTACCGTACTGCTTCGTAACCTAATTTTCCCAACAGCAACACAAATCTACCAAACAAAGCTGAAAATCTTGGTTCATGTTTAACCTCAGCCACAATCATACAAAGAGAAACTGTAATGACTTTGCTGGGAAAACATTAGTTTCCTGTGTACCTATATATATATTTATATGAGAGGTCCTTCTTAGCTGTGTCAGGAGACAAATAACCTAAATTGTTGCTCAGTTCGATTTGCTGAATGACGTATTGCAGCGACTGGAACCTAATTCCTGCTCGTGCCTCAGGGCTAAGGAGTGTGGACGCTTTTACTTAGAGCAGTTGTGGATGTTCTTTGCTGAATCTTGTTAATGTTATTTATTTGTATTATGTTAATGAGATGAAACACCAGGGCGATGGTTCAGTGGGCCAGATATCAGGGGGGGAATGTCTGACAACATATTTCCATCTTCCTCTAATGAATCCATTCATTAACAGCATACGATGATATCATTTTAGCATCCAGGGTGGAAAAACAGTCCTTTTGTTGCTATTTTCCAACTTTAACAAATTATATAATTTGGTTTGATATAGTTTTTTTGTTCCAAATTTAATTGTTTTGGGCAAAGAAATGGGGGAAAAAGAGAGCAGAGCAGACCAGCAAAAACAACTTTGTTTTATACGTCTGTAATAAGTTATTTATACTGACAGCTCCTCTCAGCACAGCCAGATATAATCAAGTGGTTTGATTGTCCCGTTTGGGCAGAAATGACTACGGTCAAATAAAAAAGGCCAACAAGAGGGGGAAATAACAGATCAATCAAAAAGCAGCAGAGCCTTTTCCTCACATATTATCTTCTTGTTGTTAAGACAGCCAGCCCACCAAGACTCTTTGGTGCAACATGTCATTTTGCTTTCCCCTTGTAAAAGAGAGATGTATATTTTATCTATAAACTGACTTAAAAGTCAACATAATAGCAACTCTGTAAATTACATGGGCCAAATCTTTCAAAGCAAGAATTCATTTCTGTCTGAGCCTGCAGAGAAGAATTAAGCAGTGCAAACTCAAACTAAAAAAAATCATTGAAATGTGGCACCATCTGAATAATAAAAACACAAAAGTGGCACAGAAAGTAGCACAAACAAGAAGAACGAGCAAGAAATATACTGGAAACAGAGAGTCTGTGATTCACAGAGTTCAAATGTAAAAATGTGTGCATTCCTCTGTTCATTCCTTACAAGCACATTTAAAAGGTTTGCAACTTGATAGGCAGAAAGAGACCTGACCTGAGCAAAACCCAACAAGAAATATGTTTACAAAATCTATAATTTTATCTTTGTTCTATCAGATTTCTTAATATTTCCCTTGGCAACATTTTTTTAACTTTTACAGCTCCTACAATAGTTAACTTTCTGCTGTATCTGTATAGACATAACTTTCACCATCAATAATAAGGATTTGCTGTATGTCCAGTGATGATATTTTAGGATTTTCCGGAAATGTTTAGCATCTTTTGATCTGCTTTGAGCATGAACTTGATTGGATCATCAGATATTGGGCATGTTGAGATTAATTAATTTTCCACTTGACAATTACCGTGGAACGGTTGATTTCAGTTTATTTTCAAGCCTTTCTTCTTTCCCCTTTTTTTCTTATCCACCCGAAATTGCCAATTTAGAATTTTAAAATAGTACTTTATTTACTCTTTCACTATTTACTGCTTTACTATTGAAACATCCACATCTGTGTATACTTTTTTCATATGACTTTTTTTCACTGATAACATCATTTCCTAAAGGTTGTCTCTTCTTAATGCTCCACCTTCAGGCAACTTCACCAATAGGAGAACCTCACAGTTTGTGTTCGTTGTTTCTTGAGATAACAGAAAGGGACCTTGTGTGATATTCACGAAACACGGCTGGTTGTTTCAGTGTTTTCTGTTGAGAAACTGATAAAAGAAAATTCTACAAGAGCCACGGTTTAAGGAAAACTTTCATCTCATTTTTAGAAAAGCAGGCTTGGAGCCATTGTTATCATTTTTAGTAGTACTTAAATTGTCAAATCAAAGAGAAAAGTGAAGTGAACATTACATTTTTTTTCACTTCATTTACACTGACATTAGCATGCCAGGCTGAAGAGTCCTCTTGAACCCAGAATAAAGCAATTAGAAACCTCTCCACTGTGTCTGGAAGAGAGCTGTGTAGTGACAGTGAGTCATCCGAGGCACTGCTGGCTCTCCTTCTTTTCTCTGCATTGTCTTTATGTTAATTGACACTTGACAAAGTACAGTAACATCGCCTTCATAATTTCTTGGAAGACTTGGCCTGTCTTGACATACTTACAAATGAACTGCTTGTCAAGTTGACAAAAAGCTACTGATTTCTGTTTAACCGATTTACATTCTCTGGCTCCGTTTGTCCATGCTCTCTTGTGAACAACAAAATTAAATTGTCTAATTTAAATTGTTCTCATGGCTGCAGAAAACAGCGCGATGGCTCCTCTGTGGGTTAGCCTCTAGGAAATAGCCTTTTATAAAGTTGTCACTTCTGAGCCAGTGAAAACTGTTTTTGTCCTTATCAAAACTGTGGATGACTATGTTGGTAGGAAAATGCCTTGCTGACGAGTTCTGTAAGTCGGGGGGAAGAAAAATTGTAAATATACCAGACTGTGTGATTACGCTCTTCTTTTATCTAAAACAAAATTAATATTTTCTTTTATTACACTTAAGTTAATATTTAGAGTACTACATATCTTCAAAGTGTTTTTAATTAGCTCCACTATCTAAACAAAAAAAATACAAAGAGGAAAAAATCTGAGATAATCACTGTGGTATTAAGCAGTGCTTAAGACGTCTGATGAGAAAATGGATGCGAATCACTGACAGCTTGGAATGCAAAGCTTTCCTCTCCTTCTAAAAGCGTAAAAACCTGATCTGCTTGACTTCACGTAACAATGACAAACTGTTAGATATAAGACCTCCATCTGTAGTTTTTATGAATGTGAAATGATATTTGTATCAGCAGCAGAGATGTGGGTGATACGGAATTTATTATTTGTTTAGGATCTGTTTTTTTCTGGTTGATCTTAAGACAGAAATTAACAAAAGCTGCATGCATTCAATTGACAAAATTATGTGGAGGTCAAATAAGACAATGGAGGAGTGCTGGTGCTTTTCTTTCTTTCTTAAATTTTTTTTTATGGAAATGATGTGTGGTGGTGGGATCATATAAACTGAACTGAAATAATTTACATAACAATCCCATGATGCTTTGTTTGAACTCTATTAGCAGCAACATTACATTTTGGATGTGAACTCTCTCTAGAGCAAATACAGAAAAAACACATGAGACAGCATCAATATTACCTTCCTAAAGTGGATAATTGCGTAATAAAATTCCCTTTGTATTTCTAAAATTGGAGAAAAACCTGGCAAAATGCAGGCTAACTATCAACCAGACTATCAATCTTCCTTGTCAAGTATACTGTTAGAAACAAGTAAAATAGGTTAAAAATAAAGATAACCTACTTCACCACTGATTTGTTGTTGTTTATGCTTATAAGTCACAGAGTTTATTAGCTGTGCAATGTGATCATTTTCTGCTGTGGGTTGAGGATGTGTTCAGCAGTGGAAAGACAGATGTCATGATCTAATGTAATATCAAGTTCTCCAGAATGCAGACTTTTCACAGTTTCACCATCTGACATCTTAACAGAGCGGGTAAAGAAAATAGATCATGCCTTTACTTTGGCAATATAATTCCCTGGCTTCACTTTCCATCTTAATGCCATTTGCTTTTTCAGTCAAAGAAAATGTATTCAAAGCAATGGGTAAATAATTCACTGAAATGAGCAAAGAAAAAAAATTAATCTATTCAACCCGCTGATGAGAATGCAGTCCTGAGCTTCTTGTCAGTGCTTAAGAAAAAACATGATGAAACCCTCTTGCATTTATTGCCTGCTTTCTCCTTTCATCAGGATAACAACACCTGTGCATCAGCTCTCCATCCATTTTGCAAAGGTTTAATATTTACCATATAAGGGTCTTTTTCATGGTGACTGTATCAGTGTGAACTAACCATTTAGGATTCATCCGGTTTTTATTCTCGCTGCTGTTTGAGGCAGCTGTCCATGGAGTCACTGTGAAACTTAAATGCAATCTCAACACAGCACTTTGGAGGTGTACAAAATGGGAAATCTACTGTCTAACAAGTAATTATGATGTTTTTCTCTGAGCTTCTCATTGGATTTATCTGTGACGCTTTCTTCTTGAATTTTTGATTCATCTCCCATTGGTGCCACTTTTACTGGATTTTCAAATCTTTGTGCAGCACCCTGAGCCTCAGATGGACAAATTATTACAAACCAGTACTGAAAAAAGTGGAAGTGGAAGCTATCCAAGTTTAAAGTATTTTTTAAATCCATAGCGAATTTTCCAACTTAAATTAGCACAACACTTAGAAAAATGTTTTACATGCAAGGAAACACCAAAAATGTGTTTTAATTTCTAACTTGTTAATCTAATTAAAGTTTTAAAATAAATAAAACAATGTGGGCATTAATGTTCATTAGATATTTTCTTATATTTATTAGTTGTGAGTAGAAGATAAGATGATAAGATAAATGAAGTTACTCTTTGTAGACATGTTTTAAAAAATATTTGCAGTTTGAATTTTTATTAGGAGGAACAATTTCCTCCAATGGCAATTTCTAATGATAATGGACAGAGTATAACGTGCATTTTCTTAAAGAATATATTTTGTAAGTAGCAATATCATAATGGACAGCATTATTTTTTTGTTTTGTAACTTATTTTCTGAAATCTCATGATTCCGCCTCTTATTGCTGCTACGTACCTGCTTACCCATATTTTGATAGGTTTCCCTTTGTTTGTGTGCCAGCTTTAATAATCTCCAGGACTTTTACTCTTCATTTCCAGATGCTTTTTGTTATCCATTGTTCTCTCACAGACCTCCGAGGCCATCAAACGATGGGCTGGATTCATATTGGGACTAAATTACAGGTGGGATTATTTACTAGTTTGGTCAATTTCAACAGCAGTTGGTTATACTGCTTGATTGAGGATTAATGAGTAATGAATTGATGTTCAAAAATTGCATGTTTAACATTGTGAAGAATATGACAGTAAAGCATTTGTTTTGCTTTGTCTAAAGGACGTAACATAATTCATTGATATGATCTGTGGAGAAAATATTTCAAGCATTTCCAAATACCAAATGAAAAGCCCAAGTGCCAAAGAAATCCCTCAAACGTAAGTCCAAGCAGTAAGATTTTCATTGTGATATGTTTTTCTTTTTTTTTTACTGAATATTGAATAAAATATTTTCCTCCATCATACAGAATGTGCATTAAACATGCATGATCGCTAACAGAAAATAGCTATCACTCTGAAACATGCACAGATTTTTTTTCCAGCGTAAATGAATCAACCTGTCGCACACCAGCAGCTTTTAACTAAGCTCGTCCCTGAGCACAGATGGATTTTGGACTTAGAGCTCACTCTTATCAAAGAATGTTGCATGTCCCACCAGTCATGTTGGCCACATGAGGAGCATGTGATTGAACTCTCCTGGGTGCATGCAAGGTGTGACAGGCATGGAGAGCCAGGGTATAGAAGCCACCCTGCAGTTCTGAGACAAGCAGGGTCAGCAGGTTAATGAAAACATCAAACAGCTTCCTGAAGAAGCCAGTTCAACACGGAGCTGCAGGGATGATCAAGGCTCCCTCTGGACTAGCTTTGAAAAAAAAAAAAAATCCAAACACAATAATCTGTGATTTAAGTCCAGACAAACAGGCTATTTTCAGGGAGAAAAGCAAATTTCATCTCCTTACACTAAATGGAAATCAGCTAAATGAAATAACCTCGGCTTTAAATAGAATTTATTTTTTTTAAACTTTGTTTGGTGGCATTTCCATTCAAACGGTGTCGTATTAGTTCCATTTTTCATTTTTATTAAGATTTTTCAGTTCATTATGTTCACAACCTTTTTTTTCCAGAATGGGGACTTTCAGAAAGTTTAACTAGAAATAAAAAGTCTCAATTCCCCATGGGCTGTTTAAATTGTGGTCCTAAAATGTCATCCAAGCAGTTTGCATAAAAAAATAAATACATTTCTGTGACTGAAGTGACACTTTCTCTCCTCAACCTAATGTATGACTGAGTGAACATATAGTCATCTGCCTGCAAAGTGCATTTGCAGTAACAGCTTTATGTGTGCTGCTGCTGCTGCTGCTGCTATATGAGCTCCATTATGAAGTTTCCCGTGAAAGAAAATAGGCAATTTAAGGGCAAATCTGCTTAAAGGAAGCCGTAGCTGAATATTTTCCCCCACTTCTGTGTTGTACGTTACGACTGTTTTATTGTTATTGCTTGTGCCAGTCTTGCAAATTCCACATGTAGCTGCATTCGTTTCATACTTACAAATGTTTCTCACTAGTGCAATTTTGTCAGATTGTCCTCATTTTACTGAAGAAAGGCTTTTAAAACAACTTTAACGCCTCAGTTCTGAACCAATCAAAATGAAACCTTCAGTGTTATTCATCACAAAGTAGCTTTTCATAAAACACAGTGAATAGCTGATGAACGTAGCAAAAACATTTTGAAATGTCACAGTAAGATAGAGAACAGGTGTATATCATACTATATGTCTGAGCTGCATATAAAATATTTTTATTTTATTAATCTTTTTTACTGTCTTATCCATTTTTACATCAGACAAAGACAATCAGAGAAAGTATTTAAACCAGTCTGGTTCAGTTGTCTCAAGTTGAATAATTTGGGAGCAACGACTCATCACAGGTTTTTCATAACCGACAGTTCAAAGATGAACGTAAGGCCTGTTCATCTTTGCTGAATTCTTTTAATTCTGGCACATTGAAAGTGTTTCCTCAGTGGTTTTGGTCTTTGACCCCCCATAGATGCAATTTCTGGCCAGCCTCTTTCTTATTGTTGAATAATGAATGTTAACTCCAAGTCACGCAAGTGATGCCAGCAGTATCTTGGATGAAGTTTCATTACTTTTCCTGAATTTTTTTTTCTTGCTTTCTGACACTTTCTAACAAAGTCAACCTAGCAGGTCCATCTCTGACCAAAACAGGGAGGTTTTGGACGAACCAAGTCAACGACTTAGATCACGATGCTGCGGCATCATGACCTTCAGAAGAAGAGTGGGTCAGATTTCAAGGATTTGCAAAGTAAAGACAAATTTTCTGTCATTGCAAATGTTTTGATAGTAATTGTGGCCACCGACGGTGTAATAACCTGTTAAATTGACATAATTTTCTGATTTTCTTGATCACTTCCAAGAAAACCAGCTTCAGAATGCTATTTTTGATATGAGGATGTAAGAAAGGAGAGATGCAGCTTTTTACTTTGAATAGATTTTACTGTGTAAAAACTAATGAACAGACACAAACCAGTTCCTGTTGCATGAATTTAACTCATACTTCTGTTTGATGGTTAATAGACATTATTTTAACTCTAAATCCAAGAGATTAATTTTATATGCAATGTCCTTTTTCATAAATAATTAAATATATTTATGCAGTATTTTTCTTCATCTCCATTTTGGTTTTGTTTTTCTCCACTGAAATTGTAAAAAATGCTGAATGCGCCTCATTAAGGCCTTTTTTTTAACCGTCCCCTTTTTTTATACGACTTGAACTTTACAAGTTGCCAAACTAAGCTAAAATCTCTCTAATAGGTGTGTTCTATGGGAGCCCTGTGCTGAATTAATTTCACAATTCAAAAGCATTTCTAGTTGCAATTGAATCAATGCCTTTGATTGTAAGCAGTGGTCACAGCGCCTCACAGACACATCTGTGGATGAATGCAGAATCAGAGTGAATAGAGGCTGTTTTGTTGACGCTATGAAGCTGTTCTTGATTAAAAGCAGCAGGTTGTGACATGAAAGATAAAACTTAGGAGTCCTGAGATAATGTGTTTTCCTCGTGTTTGTTTTTTTCATTAAGACTTGCATGTTATCTGCTTTCTTTTGAGAATATGCCGCTGTTAAAAATTTAGTCAGATGCAATCTAAAGAGCATTAGTGACTGGTTTATAAAGTCCCTTATGAACATAACTAGAAAGATGTTGAATATGTTTCCTTTTTTTCAAAGTCAACAATGAGAAAAAACAAAGATTACAACAAAATAGAACCCTCTTCTGACTGTCTAAGGAGTCGGGGTATCATTAAAGCATGGATTATCACTTTTGCCTCGTTCTTGCGCCCTTGGGAACAATTTCCAGTCACCTTCAGTGCTTATTGGTCACTCCAGATTGTATCATTTCATTCAACTAAGTGGAAGTTAACTTACTTCAGAGCAATACGTTGAAGGAGAACGGGGAGTTATACGAGCACAGAAACTCACCTGTAAAGCATAAATCAATCCTGGGGCACAATTGTGCGACACTTTGCTTTTTCTTAATTATTCCTATTAGCAGTTGAGGTCTTCGAAGCATTCATCATTGTCTTTGGAAATCGACTCAGCAGATGGTGAGGGGTGACTTCTAGTAGTACACAGAGGCCGTTCTCAAGTCCCGGCAAGAGACGGAAGCAAAACCACGGCCTTAAGAGCTCAGTGTAACTCTTGGAATCATGAGCAGTTACTATGAATAAGGCATGAAAGGGTAATCAATAACCTCGTTGTCATCTTGGAGTGCCTCCCCCACTCTTGGTCAATATGAAGTGTTAGTTAATACAGACAAAGCTGACACACCTGATACCACCTCGGAGACGTTGTTTGCTTTATGGAGAGAGAGGACGAAAAAATGCAAGACGTCTCTTTCTGCCCGTGCTGGTCAATGATCCTCACTCATCTGAAGAGCAGCGATCAATAGCAGCTTTCAGTTTCCATAGAGCAAAACTGACTGAGATGTATTTGGTTAATTAGGTGGAGAGGACAAAAAAAGACAATAAAAGATGCAATCATGGTTTTCTCATCCTTTTTTCTTTTCTCCGTACTCTCTTTATGTTATATATCAAAGACTTAATGATGAACTGACAGCATAGGTTCAGTGGGAATACAGATAAATATTTCATAATGATGATAAAAGATGAGAAGATGTGGTTATTTATTGAACTGAAAATGGTCAAAAATAAAACTGGTCACTTTAGTTCTTTGATATAGAGGACTCAGTATGTGTGAACATATTCGGCAAACAAAACAAACAGCAGTGGTTTGCAGTTATTTGCTTTCGATGCATCCTGTAATATCAGAAGAATTTCAAAAGTATCTGATGATGTTTGAACCATTTATACAAGACTTGATTCATTGGGTCATTTTTAAAATAATTAATAACGTACATGCTCTATGGTGGATATTTAAAAAAATTTAACAAGCAGCTGTTAAAATGGTCAATACTTCTTAAAAGTATTTTCAGACAAATGGAAATGACTAATTATAACTTCAATTTTTTCTAACTTTAGCAGCAATTTATTGGCTGTTCTCATCATAAAAACAGTGGGATTGACGATAAATTTGGGTTTGCAGGAACTTGTGATATTTCATTTAAACACTGTCGCTTTGCACAAGAAAGGTTCTTGGTTTGAATTTAGACCTGAGGTCTTTCTGTCTGGAATATGCATGTTCTCTCTGTGCATGCATTGATTCCCTCCGAGTAGCTTAAGATGATTACATTTTTTGGTCTTTCTAAATCTTCCTTTAGTGTGAATATCTGAATTAAAGGTGTTTCTGTGTCACCTTGTACAGGATGCGCCCTGCCTTTTGGTTGCAGATCTGTCTTTGGGCTGCAGAGCATTCAAGGCAATGTAGAAGATAATCACGGTACCTGATCATCAGCCCATGTGGTAGAGCTGTGCATCCTTTGGTGCAGATCTTCATGTTAACCCCATCTGTTTGTGTTTGATCCATCTCAAGGGCCATTGCAAAGCCCTTCCAAGCATTACCTCTTCCCTTTGGTCATGAGCGAATTTTTAAACAAAACTTTAGTTCATTTGTTAGTAAAAGTCACTGTTAGTGTGACTTTCTAGTGTCTGCTCTCTTTGTTCAGACAATAGGGTAAAAAAATGTTAAAAATCTGATGCAAACCCAGACAATATTCTAGCATTATCACTTTCAAAAGACAGCAGAAACATATCAATTACTATTCACATCTTTCATAATGAGCCAGTGTTATTTCCTTACTTTTGTCATGGCAGGGCTTTCAGGAGCAGTGTTTGCATCTCATATAGCAGCAAGGTGACTTCTGTCGTGTGATTTTGTGCTGAATTCAACACTGATGAGACAAGAGAGGGGCGTAGAGTTACTACCCCAGAGATACAGGACACACAGGCTCCGTTAAAGTGTGGAGTCAAATGTCCTTTCATATTTTTGCACAAAAACAAGTCTGTTTATGACTTTCAGACAAAAAATTGAAATCACGGTCATATTAAAAAGCATACAGTTTTAAAGGTTTATAAAACTTACCTACTGCAGCTTTAATTCTCAGTTGTTTTTTTTTAACCTTTGTGTGGAAATGCATGTTCCAACCGACCCCAACTTGCTGCTTTGACACCTGAAGTTCCTGCTCTATGGTGTTCTATGCAAATAATCGTCTGCATCAAAACCCTAAGAATGAACTTTTCTCGTAGGACCATTATTCTGTTTTGCAGTCGGTCTCACTGTGACCGATTGTTTGCTTGACGCTGCGATATTGATCCGTTCCTTCAGCTGAAGTACAACAGTTTATATGACTGCTGAAAAAACCTCAGTTAGAAAATCCTAACTATGTTCTTTCAACTTGTAGCTAGAGAATTAGTTTCCCATAAAAGGGTTTCAGTTAAATAAAGTTGAAAAATATTACATATTAGATATTGACAGCCTTATGTAGTTCCAGTCTTCATCTACGCCCCATTGATGCCTCTGAAATCAAAGCTGAAGGGAGCTCCGGCTCGCCCATATATCATTGTGCCGAGAGAACGCATTCTTCACGGTAAAGTTTGATTTTGTGGCTGCTCTGGCTGGATGTAATTTTCTGCAGCGCAGCAGGAGGAGACGACTGGTACAATGGCCTCTCTCAGGCAGAACATGTTCGTCCGTGCCAGACAGCAAGAATATTACTCAGTAGTACATCATAAGTGTGTTAGAGGGAACAGTGCTGACAGAGTCTCTCGGAGCATTCTTTGTTCAGAGTAAAACGCCCTGTGCTTCCAACACTGGGTTTTAGATGGAAAAAAAAGTGGAAGATTTTATTTATTTCAAGAGCTGCGTTTGTTTGTTTGGCGTGAGTGAAAACTTGCATTGTATTTATATAATAAAAACTGCACTGACAACCTGTTATTACAGAAATTAATTACGGAAAAGAAATTGGCAGTCAAAGTAGTTTAGCATAATATGTTTTCAATTAAAGTATTTGCTGAAATTACAGGTGCTGACAGCAGTCGGACACCCATTCATTAATTGTTTTTGTTTGTTTTGACGGTTTCTGCTGCAGACAATCCAAAAATGGCTTCACAAAAATTACTTTGTGAAAACATCATGTTGAGAAGCTTAAAATGTTTTTTTCTTATTGCTGTGGTAGATTTTGTGTTGCTAATACAGCCACAAATGTGGTTTATTTAGTTATGGCAAAGCTACTCTAAAAAACAAAACTAAACAAAACAGACTTTGTTGTTTCTTTCTCAGTTTTTGAGCACAAGGTGTTATCGTCTGTACCAAGACACAATTTGGAAGTGTATCCAACCTCCCCACTGGGTTCTGCCATTTTCACCGTAATACTGATCAGTGGAGTCAAAGTGCTTTCACACCTATAAGTAAAGTGACACGTTTGATAGCACTGTCCCGCAAAGAGGCAAGCTGTGCTAACAGGCTTAATATGACACGACCTGGGATCAACTTATGATATCTTCTTGGGTCAAGTTTTCTTAATTTTAAGTCTTTTGGTTTTTGGATAGTCTAATTTTTTTTAAGGTTTTAGAGAATCTGTGTCCTGTTTTGTTGTGATTAATGTGATTTTCAGATTAACAAACTTTCGTTAAGTTGGTGTTTCATTTTTTTCACTACCAATATAGGTGCAGCATATTGCAAGACTTTGCAGGCTGATCACTTCATCTTTCAATTGTAGGTGTCACTAGTTGACGACTCATACATCCTCCTAGATCGGATTGAGCCAGAGTTTCTTTGGTTGTCCATGTAGATGCCAACCTTCTGAGCTGAGACCCCAGGCTTGGTTACTGATTTTTTTTATTTTGATTTAGATTCAGCAGGTCTCACACATTTTCTTGGTTGTCACCCATAACCTGACTCACTTCTTCCTCTGTTGCTTGTTCAAACAGTGTGAGGCAGAGATTCTATCAGAGCTTACGAATGCAGGATTTGCTTTGTCTGAAGTTGGTCTGCCAGCATTCAGCTCCATAAGAAGCATCTGGGATCATATTGCCATTGGCTTAGACTGGTTAACTTTGCTGAGGCTCTGGTTACCAATTCAGATGTTTTAGTTTTTTATCCCACTGTCAAGTTGCTCCCTTCTTCATCCACCACCCTGACAGCCCCCAATTTTCTGCACTACAGCTCCAAGACAAGAAAGTCCAAAAGCTACATGGCAAATAATGATTAAGCTTGAGCTTTAGAAAATAGTTCTTGACATGCATCTTGAGATATTGATGTTAGTTGTCGGAAAGGCAGGAAGTCATCCATGACACTATGAAAGCAATTTCTCCAACTTCTGTAGCTTCAGAGTGTCAGTGTGGTTGAATCATTCCAGCAATAACCAGCCTCTTATTTGCACAGAAGAGTTGGCAACAAATAGATGTGAAGCACTTACACATCAACAAATTAAATCCTGCAACATGCATTTCATTGGGTCCAACTCTGGATTCAGTCTGCTTTGCACAGCCGCTGAAACAAAATGACAGTGTCTCAGCCAATACATCAATAGGTACTTTCTTTTTTTAAATATTCTTCACATTTAGATCAACTAAATTCTGAAATTCTCGAGACATAAGTCAATACGTTGCATCATCAATCTCTGAACTTCATCACTCACTGATTTTGATCGAGCTACGCAGTAGTGCTGACATGTCCGTTCTGTCCAACTGAAATGGACATGCACAACTTAACTCGACTTCCTTTTTCTTAGACTCAACCAAGTGTTGCAACATGTGTAAAAACCTGTGATCAAAAGTCAATCTTTTGACTCATTTCACATAAAAGGCTCTGCTAATGCATTATATAGTGCATCGGTCTGTAGCGCTTTTAGCGATTCTTCTCAGTTTCTCTAGTTAATTATTGATCTGAGCAGTGTTTAGATCAGTGAATAATTAACATGCCAGTGTTGTGGCTGTCAGACCCAGAGCAAACGCAGCAAGGAGTCAAAATAGTATTGAGAGAGGTGTTAAATTATGCAGCGTTGCACTCACAATCATTTAGGAGTGCCCTGACCAGCTTCCTTAGTGCCAGTGAACACACAGTTCATTCCTGGCATCAAAATACGATCAAATTAATCACAATTCAAAATAGTATTATTTATTTAAAACAAATTCTGGCTTTGTATAAGAGAGATAGGACTAAATAAACTAAATGAGCAACATTATTTCTTAATTCTAGGACCTACTCATGAATTTCAATTTACATCAAGTCACCAATTATTTTCTGTATTTTATCTATTGACCGTGGAAGTGTATTTGGAAATGTGTTTTCAATAAACTGCTATTTATGTTTCACTTAAATTTTTTTACAAGTCAGTCTGGATGCTCTTCGGCCTTCATTGCCAACTCCTATTTTATTATCCGTCAGATTGTGCTCATCACTGTTATAGCAGTCCTAACACTTGGGACGTGTAACACAATCAATTTGTGTGTATTTGTATCCCTATTTGACTTCCCAAATGTAGAACTTAAAGCTATTTTCCCCTTTTGGGTTGAAATGGTAAAAAAAACAAAACATTGTGCATTCTGGAAGAGAAGTAAATAAACACATGGTTTCAGGCTGTTTTCTGGTGCCAGGCCTCAGGGTTGTTGGCTGTACAGATGTCAGAGTCAAAGTGAGGCAAGCAGACCATCGGTCTGGTCATCTAACTCAGCACACAGACATATGGACTGGCTGTCAGGTGCAATTATTAACTGGATATTTCCCAGCGACAGCAGTGCGGCACAACATGGTACCCAGAGCAAGGATAATCAAATCATTAAAGCATAAGTAATGGTTGGCCATACACCACTGCATCCCTTGATTCAACTTTTAATCCTGCAGCAGTGGCTCTGAGGGGAAAACAACAGGATCCATTGATACTGATAACTCAACAACCAGAACAATGTTTTTTCTCCCTCTTCTCTGGGACGTACAATTTATTTTGTCTCATGGGTGCAAAATGCAAGTCAATAGGATAAAAATTTACACACAATGTACAATTAAGCAACACACTCAGGCACACTTAAGTCTGTGGATGTCCGTGTGCATTCAGAGAGGATCCACATGTAGTGGGGGGGAAATCTTACAATTTTCCCACTACGCTTTATAAAAGGAAATTTATACAGCGTGTATGTAATTGGTGTCTCACAGTAACTACTTGGTGGGAAATATTGTTCACAACTGCTTTGAAGAAAACATCTTAAATATGTTATGTATATATAATACATTATCTTCGTTACACAAGTTGACAATTAGTAGACTTTCACATTGTTCTGGTAATTAGAACATGTTATAAAAAACTAAGTATACTAAAGGTTGTTCAAAGAACACAAAGCATTACCGTTAAAATAGAAAAGAGGGAACAACCATAAAGACATAAAAACAACTAGACATTTTGGAAGCGCCCGCGTTCGATGTAAGGATTCTCACTTGAAAACATAACACAGGTGTAAGAGCAGAACATTTTTATGAAATACCTCCCCCCCACAAAAAAAAGAAGTACTCAGAAGTGATTAAGGCATTAATCTATGAACACAGGAGAAAGTTAAAAGACTGAGGATAAAGCTAAATTTTGGATTTGTGTAAAAGAACAGCATGCCAAAAATCAGCTCCAAGCTGCTGTTTGAGGGTAAATATACTGAGGGGGCTGATTAGTAGAGTGGAAACAGGTGTGCAGCAAGCTAGAGGGGAGGGAGGGCGTGTTTGGTTTCATAATGAGGCAGCAGGTGAGCCAAAGGCCTGATGAAAGCAGAGAAAGCTGAAAGAAAAACAAAATGTGTGAACTCATCTGTTGTAAGAGACATTACATTTAGAACATGACTAATTTTAAGACACCATAGTTTTGCATATGAACAAAATCTCCTATGCACATGCCTTCTACTGAACGCAGCACAAAATTCGGCTCGGTTTCTACACATCTCCAGATTTCAGAGCTGTATCAGGATGGATCCTTCTTGTTCAAGTTGACAAGACTTGTAGATGCAACGTGTTTCACATTGCTTTGAAGTCGCAGCTTACAGCCCACTTGGGAAGAGGAATGAAAGGGGGATGATTTCTGGAAAAATTAAAGGAATGATCAAATGATTTTCAGCTTGAAGTTGTATTTATTTATGGCAAACATTTCTTAATTGAATAATCAGTGGCAAATTTTCTTTCTGTAGATTTTGAGTTTTTGCCTGATCTCTCTCTCTGCCCTTTATTACAGACAAATACATCATACAGGCTCAATGATGTTCATTTGTTTGGTGTCGTGGCAACATTTTGCCAGTGATTATCAAAGTTTACACAGTCTGAAAAGAAGATTAATAAGACGTAAATTAATAACTGGTAACTCTCCAGGGAAAATAAGAAGGTGATGCACTTCAGTAATCTTAAGAAAAAAAACTAAATGCAAAATAATGCAAGTTTAAAGGTAAAGGTTGCCCACACCAAATAAGATGAACCGTTCTGCAACTGACTGAAGTTTATTAGCATTAGTATTTCAAATCAAAAGTATTACTTTGTAGTAATCATAAATGAAATGTGTTTACTACATGAATTAGCAGAGGCAGGCTTTTGGCAGCCTTTTCACCTGAGCTCTCATGTATTAACCTGGTTCTGCAAGATTAATTCAAATCAATTTTAATTAATGTTAATCAGTACTATGCACTTTTTTGTTCTTCTTCTATAAAGGAGTGCATTGAATCAATGAACTTAATGAAGTGTATGTTTCAGAGTTTGACCATCAGCCGTTGCACAACATCTGCTTACAGCACACAGCTGTGCTTAAGGTTGACTTCACAGTGATGATTTATGATTTAATTTCCCTGTGTTGAGAGTAGATTTTCCTCACTGAAGGATTATTATTTCAGTATTTAAAGCCGAGTGCTGAGATTTAACTGCATCTTAACAAACAGCTATCTGATCAGACAACAACAAAGATGCTCTGAATTTCTTGGGTTTTTAATAGTTAAAGCACATCTGATTGCAGTCTGTCCTGCTAAAAAAATCCTCTCCTGTAATAGTCCAGCATTCTTGGAATTTCATTTTATTGCAATACGGTTTATCAATAATTTGTTCAAGCATGTCTTGCTCTGCAAATAGAGTGATGATTGCTTGTGCAGACTTCTAATTGCCTTGTAAATGAGAGGAGAATAACCAATACATCAGAATAGAACCAATAATCTGTTTGCTCAGAAAAACACCAGGCCCACTCAGAGTCTAAACCACTCTGTCAAACTCTGAAAAGATTTAAAAGCACTGGTAGAAATTTAGTAATTACATTTAATTGTAGCTTTTCTTCATTTCCTCTGTGGTTGCAGATATGTGTTGACATATATTTGATCCACAAATAGCTCAAAACAAACTACAAGGTAGCATTTGTAACCCATAAAACATGGTGTGATAACCTGCCTGATATGTTTTTGGTCTCTGTTTTGCTGTGAAAACATTGAGGCATGAACTCCACCAGACACTCTGAAGGTTTGCTGTGTTGGCTGGCAGCAACATTTTAACATAAGCTGTGAGGTTGGGCTTCAGTGTATCAAACTTATTTTTCAAGTACAACTTACAAATGTTTGATTAGATTAAGACCAGGAGAGTTTGAAGACCAAGTCAGCATCTCAAACAAAATGTTATGCAACCTTATTCGTTCCTGAATCGGTTGTGGTTTGTGTCGCAGCACATTAGGTGCTATTAGAGGCCACATCCATCAGGTAATACATTTCTTATGAAAAGGTGTACGTTTTGTGGGAACCAATTCAATGTACAGCAGTGTTTAATTAGATGTATACAGGTGAAAGTGAAATTTAAATAGATAGCATGACCCAATGTTGCTGTGCAGAACAGTTTGCTAGGATAGCCTTGATGTCATGTATTTCACAGGTAAGCAAAGAAGATGCAGCTAAAAGAAAGCCGAATTCATCAAACCAGTTCACCGTCTTCTGTTCCTCCATGTCCAGTTCTGTGATAATGTGGCCATTTTTGAGCTGGTTTGCATACCTGTATTTAACAAACTGTATCACTGTGTTTTCTGAAACCCTTCTCTCAGAACTAGATTAGATTTCTTATGAAATTTGAGGTTTATTATGTCATCTATTGTATCCAACAACACAAACAAGACTTCATTTGCACCCCACGATTATCACTGTTGCCAGGACATGATCCTGTTACTGGTTTTCTATTCTTCCTACACTGAAACTCTTTGATAGATTCTGATGGCTGCGAACAGTAAACCGCCATCAGGAGCTTTGGATTTGGAGATTTTCTATAGCCAGAAAAAGCTAGCGAGTGCCTTTGCAAGTAAAAGTATGTTTTTCTTCATACTCATTTGACTGATGAAGGTACAGTGCGCCTGTGAGTATGAGTGACATGTCAACATGCAGTAACAGGATGTTGTATCAGGAGGAAGTCAATGTAACTCTTATGTTTTACATTTAAGTCCCTCATGAATTTGTGATCCTGTGATAGGAATATTGGGAGATTTATCTTGTCTTTATTAAAATGATTATTTTCTGGACTGAACAGTTGTACAAATGATGCTTTGCAGCAAGTGGATCCTGGGTTCAAATCCCTGCGTGGGTTTTTCTTTATGGAGTTTGCATGCGTGGGTTATCTCCAGGTACTCCAGCTTTCTCACACACTCCAAAAATATGACTATTAGGTCAATTGTTATTTTCCAAATTGCTCTGTGATAAACTGGTGATCTATCCAGCATATACCCCATGTTTCGCCCAATGGCCAGTGGAGATGGGCACAAGTTTGTATTGGGCGTTTAGCCATAATTATCTTTTCGTTTTGTTAGTTTTTTCCAAAACAAAGTTCGAAAATGAGTGCAAATTGAACGGACGAGCCCCCAATTCATGTTACGACCAGTCTAGGGGGGCCTGGCCGCAACACGAAAGATCCATCCTCCTCCAATCTCAACAACCAAAACACACAAGGTTGAATAGTTGATGATGATTTATTTTTAAAAGATGTATTTTTAAACAGAAATTACCACTGGAATATTTTGGCTTCGGAGTGAGCTATCGCCGAAAACAACAAACAAAAGGAATCTACCTAAATAGTA
>CAEGAF010031534.1:0-10156 GCA_903067075.1 Micropoecilia bifurca | reverse complement strand
GGGCGCGGCCCGCCCCCCCCCCCGCGCCCGGGCCGCGCCCCCCCCCCCCCCCCCCCCCCCCCCCCCCCCCCGCCGCCCCCCCCCCCCCCCACGGAGGGACAGAATTGGCTGGCAGTTTCCACTGTTTTATTTTAAAGTGCAGGTGCAACAGTCAGTCTCCAACAGATGAGAATCTGTGTTATTATATGGATAAAAATGTAAGTTCTCCCATAATTTCTTTAGTCTATGCATGTATTTTTTTTCAATTAATTGAAAATCAGATGATGATACGGTATGTTGTCTTCCAAGAATTGGGATAATCTTGTAATTTGTGTTCTGTTGAATCAAAAACAACAAACCAGCTGCAGATTTAATTTTTTTTAAGAAAAGCAGGCCTGTGAGAAAATCCGATTCAACCACAGAAACCCTGATCGCTACGCTTTTTAATTTGAAGTTCTTTTGATGAAATGCCAGCTGAAAGCATCGGGAGCTTGTGTAAAACACAGCCGTGAACACCTGCTGCGCCCTGCTGGTCAGCTGGCTTGCAGCAGATATGACTAGGAAATGTTTTAGGTCAGACACCCTAGGTGGGCTCAAAACTAAAGGAGCTCTGCAAAATGTAACAATTTTCTACACTTCAACAGGTGCTTGTTTAATTTTTGTTTTGTGTTAAAATCAAAACAGAACAAATGAAGGGTAATATATATTATTATAAATGTAACAACAGATGCAATTTTAGCAGCAGTATGAATAATTTTTGCTTTTCTCTTTCAATTTTTTATTGTAAATACTGCGACACCATCTCAATATTGTGAGAAACATGTACATTTACGATAGCCGGTCAGTTTAATGTCCACAACTTTAACATTTCATATACAATTTCATTGGAAAATAAAGTTATTAAATGTAGCCGGAGGGGAAAGAAGTAAGTCTTTTTTTTTCGGTTGCAGTCCCTCTCTTGTGCTGTGCAAACTGCACAGATTACATATGCAGAGCTCTGCCAGCGAAACCAAAAAGGGGGCGGAGGGTTAAACATGAGCAGGGAAATGCCTCATTACTAATGCTGACATTAAAGTCATTCTAATAACAACACGGCCAAAACACCACCCTCCGTTTAGCCGCTTCCGAAGCCGTCCACCCTCCTAAAGGTAACATTTCCCTGCAGAAAATTCCCACTCTCTCTCCCCTCAGCGCCGCTCTCGCTGTCTCCGGACTGCGCCGCGCCGAACTCGTAATTATAATGTTTACGACCTCGCTTGAAGGCAGCGTTGGCTACAACGCGACGGACACAACGGAGGCTGGTCGGTGGCGGTGCCGTGCCCGGCTGGCTAATGTATTTTTTTCTCTTCTCTCTTTCTCTTTCCCTGCATGCTGAGACTAAGCATAACACCACTGCTGTTATGACTCACTTGCTCAACAGAGTCCACTTTGTGGTTTTATGGCAAAAAGAATGTGAACACATTGTGGTAGTTTACTCCCCCCACTCGCCTCTGTTCTTCGATGGATGGCATGATGCTGTTGGTGCAATAATATTTGTGATATTGCAAGTAAGACCATGAGACGTCTGTCCTCAGGTGGACCTGTGAGACCTTTAGCGGCTTTCTTCTACATTTAATTGATTGAAATTGTCATCGATTACTGGAGTGAATTTGCATCACTTTCAAAAAGAAAAATGCCAGAGCACCTGCTAGTTTCAGGTTCGCTTCAGAACAGGCTTACTTGGGGTGGAAAGGTAAATTGTCAGGAAAAAGAAACTTGGTAGGAGAAGGAGCATCTGTGACATGATTTGAGCAGCCTCACCTGTTGTCTCGCATCTTGAAAGGCAGCTGCTCGAACACAGTGTTCCCTATTCAGACCCAGAACCTGAAGTTGCCAGAGGGGAAGGTAAGCTAGCTGGCAGAGTACTAGAGGTCGCGACCCCACCCAGTTATAAAGTGTGCGTCACCTCAGGAAAACTTCTCCCCTCTCTCTCTACAGCGGCTTCGGCCTCAGGATCCCCTTCTAATGCGCCGGGGTGATTCCTGGGCTCTGGCGATATGAAATCTAAAACTCCCCACGACTGGCGCTGGTCACGCCGCCCGGGACAATTCTCCCGAGCGGTTGCTCCTCATATCTGAGTATTTAGTAAGAAGCGAGCAGGAAGGAACGCCGTGTTGATTCACAGGGCTGGAAATGTCTGAGGTACACTCATGTGCACAGCCTGGGAAGCAGGGCTGTTGGAAGGAAATACTCAGGAATCTTTGGCACTCTATATATTTTTCTTTTTCTTTTTTTTTTTTACACACAGTCTGTAACTAATTTATTTAGAAAGTACAAACAGCGCAAGTGCAGACGGCAAAGCTATCTTTGGGTGCAGAGTTGTGGCATGCTGTTTTTCACGTTTCGATCTCAGGGGGATTTAAGGACACTTTGATCTAGAATTTGGGGGTTTTTTTGTGCATAAAATTGGAGGAAACTCAGCTGTAACATCTAAAAGCAATAGGTTGACTTAAATAGAGATGCACCAAGCAGACTACAGTTTGTAAACCTTTGACCTATCGGTGGGCGAGATGGACTTTAAAGTTTTCATCACAATGTTCCATGGTACTATTGTGATGACAATAAAAGAGAAAAGAACAATTATCACTCCTTTTTTAGGTAACTTTCTGTAAGAATGACTTCACGACACGGATATCAACTCCACAAAATGCTGCTTTTGAAAGAAATTGTAACACGCCTCTTTTGGACAGCATTTTTTGTAAATAAGAGTTCTCAATAATTGCATTCATTAACTGGACTGTATCGTGATGATAAATCACAATTCTTATAAGAAATTTATCACGTCAAATGATAAACGATATAATAAATGTTCATCCTTATTTTGACCTACCAATTCTATCAATTTCAACCAATTCTAGTTTCTCTTTAAAAATATAAAATACAGCATAATGAAGCAGGTTCTCTAGCCTCCCTAACTGAGTAATCATATTTATGTTTGGAAAAGAGACGTCACATGCCTTTATGAGCATAGAGTACTGTAGTACAGGTTTTTGCCGCTTTTTAATACACAGTGATCGAAGTTTGTATTTTTAAATTTGCTTTTGCTTGCTCTGCTAACAAACCATAATAAATAGTAATAATGTTTGCATACATTCTTCTAGAGAATTTGGGTCCCAATCTGGTCTCGTCTGATCTGATTCAGAACCGGTATCTGTCTGGCCAACAGTTTAAATCCCAGCATAATCCACGATAAACGGGTCACCGATCCAAACGTTATTTACGCTCAACTTTTTAGATCCAACATTTTAAATCAGAGTTTATCCTTGTAGAAGGACAGTTTGTTGAGGTTTATAACGTATTTACTGACCTTGTGGATATACATAGGATTTATGTGGACAAATCGCAGGGGTAACAGCAATATTGGTATCGGTACATGTATCCCATTCGGATCAGGAAAAATCCTGGATCAGAGCATCTCTGCTGTCATGAATAGCAGATGATGTTATTAGAATTATGTCACAGCATGCTGGTTCTTTTTGTTTCTAACTTTTTTTTTTTTTTGGTTGAGGCGTTGCATGTTGCGACTGATTTTTGGATCATGTGCAGCTGGAAGGATTTTTGCTCCCCTTTTTTTGGTGGCAACAAAGTTACTTTTTTTTTCTTCAACTGGGATCAGCTAATTAGCATCTCAGAAATTCAAGTAATACCTGAACTATGACCCCCAAATCCAAGAGAAGCTGAAAAGGGGATGGAGGAAGTTCAAATAATCTCTTCCATCTGTCAATGGACAAGGATCAAATCCCCGACTCTGTTGTGTCTCTGTTCTGATTTCTAACCACATGCCCTGACAGAGTTAAAGAGGAGGGACAAAAGCAAATGAGGTGGATTAGCAGTGCTTTCTAACAACCGATGGCATCATCCACTACACATGCTGGTGTGAAATATTGTCTCCGCTGTCTAGAAATTGAGTTGTCATAATGCTGTCATGACAGCAACGGTTTTCAGTCAGAGGCTCCTTCAGATTCGTTGCAGGACTGACTGCTAGCGAAAATCCTACTTGGATGATCTGAGCTACGACATTTAATTTCCCTTAAGGATAAATGTAGTGTTTTCAAATTGAATTTGAATGGACTGGCTCTGTCTTGCTGCTTTTTGATGTATTTAAAGTGCTTCCCCTGATATCAAAAACCTCAGCAACGCAGGACGTAACTCACTTTGACTCTTCTTCACTCAGCAATAACATTCAGTTTCATTGTTGCACAACCTCATTTTTCCTTACCATAGTTTCACTGGACAGTGAAACTTTTCGACCGGCCAGGTCGGCTCTGACTAACAGCTGATTCCTTCGTTCTACTTTTCTAGTCGTGAATAGTCATTCCTGTGGGTATCACCAGGCTTTTTTAGCACTCTCATTCAGCTGACGTTTTTATGAAGCGCTTGATGCCACACAAACCCCTGACGGAATTATCGCCATGTACGCTTCGTGGTGGGAGACTGCGAAGACAAATTTTCCAGTCTTTCCACAGTAACATGTGGTAACATTTTACCTGGCTTCATGCTTAAATAGCTTAGTCTTGGAAGAGGAGAACAAACTTCATTAAAATTGACTTTGGAGGAGATTTGCTAATTTGTGCAGCAGGTACAGACACTTCTACTCCAACAGACTCCTTGTTTGTCCAATCGGATGAGCGTCAAACCGAACGGAGCCACCGTAAAATCACAAAAGCTTTCCAACTTTTTTCACTCTAGAATAAAGTGCAAACTGACTTACAAGCAACTTTTTGGCAAGAAAATTCCTTAACATTGATTAAAAAATCTACATTGGGAAACATTTGACTTTAAACAAGCTCCCAATTTGCCAAAACATTGCTTGCACCAGTAAGCTGGTTTGGTTTCACTTCAGGTATTCAAAAGTTTTTCACTAGAAACAAACGTAGAAAATTTGGTAACTTTTTTTTGCTGTGTAGCCAGAATTGTTTGGACATTTCTTTTAAGATCCTGAACATCTACTTCATCACAACATCCTCACAGATTTAATAGATTCTGTGAGGAGGAAAAGCCTCACGTGCTGAGCCTGGTCAACTTTATGGCGCTTGTGCATAACTGGAGAAGTTTTCTTATGCGTCCATCCATCCATTTCGTTTCTGATAAACTGCTCGTGGTCCATACAGGGTTTGTAATCCTTGAAAATGCTTGAATTTTGAGTAGGTGGTTTCAAGGTTGGTGCTTACTTTACTGTATAAAGCCTTTAAAACTATTTGATATTGAGATTGCACAGTTTTGTAATAAAGTGCAATCTGACTTGATTTAAAAATAGGGGTGTATTGATGTAGTTACCCCAATTTCCTTAATTTTGGATATGGGTGATTGACGGTACTGACGTGTGAAGCTGATCTTGTATAAAGGCAAAGGTTTAAATATCAACCACTGTCATCTTTTTCTTTGCCATGAAAGAGGTTTCACTTACAGCCCGGCTCGCCAGATCATGTCTGCACATTTGCACTTAACAGTAGTCACCCCACTGCTGCCAAATCAGAAACTTTCTTGTTATGTTTAGCAACATTTCAGATGGAAAAAAACAAAAATCTGAATGGGCAGGTTAGGCTTTATATAGATCGGTAATCAGCGATTGGACATAAAACTGCAACCAGTGCACCTCAAATTAAAAACCTAAATTTGCAAAGCGATATTGAAAGCTTAAACCTGATATTTAAAGGTAAATACATTTTTTTCATATTTGTCTGATGTTTAATCAGAACAAGCTTCTCATGTTTTAGATCAGTTAGAATTTCCTAAATTATTATTTTGCTAAATGCTGGAACACTTGGTAAGAAATTTTTTAGAGATTTTTGTAACTTTTTTTTTCTAAAAAAAAAGTTGCAAAACAAATGTCTCTCACACATTTATGTGTGAGAAACATTTAAAAACATACAATTTTGCTATATTGTACTTCACTTCTCCTGTAGAACGTAGAATCACGTGACATTATTAATAACAGTAATAAATAATATTGTACAATGGTGAGTTGAAATTGTCCTCTGTATTAGTTTTATATTCAAAGTGTGGAGCTGGAAAAGTTTTTTTTTTGGTTACAAAGTAGGAACAACTTGTCGCGTGTTCAGGCGGCTTCCTTCAAGAACAGCCACAGGAAAGATGCGCCAGTCCTGATAACACCAGAAACGGTCACACACACCAAAAAAATAAATAAAAAGGTCATGGTCAGAGCTGTAATGTAAGACGAGGAGGGCGGCCTGCTGCTCCTGTAAGTCAGCAGCCGAGCAGCAGCAGCTGTGGCTGCAGCACTAATCAGTATTTTAGCTACGACAGTGGCTAAATCCCTGCAATGAACTGGGTCAAACTCCGGGTTACCACTGTGTTTGATCAGTTGGTTTTTTTTTTCTCTCTCTCTCTGCTTGACTCATGCGTTTAGTCGCACTGTAAAAACTAGGGATAATTACAGGCAGCTTGTTGATGTCTGACAGGAGCGGCAACACATTAAACTGCTTAACATTTTCGTTATTGCTTTAATTTATGTTGAAGTGCCTAGCCACTAACTTAAAGGATGTTAAATTAAATGTGCCATTAAAAACAATATACTTCAGAAACACAAGGGTAGCTTTAACATGTAGATTTTTAGATAAAGGGAAAAAATATGCACAGTTGCATACTTTTAGACAGAAAGGAAGGTCAACAAAGCAAAAAATCCAGCGGAGGCGGTGAGCAACGGCAGCAGACAGCCAGACAGCAACAGGTGGCTGCAAACAGGAGGAACTTCAACACTGAGTTCAAATGTCAGTGTTGACAGAGCTCAGTAAAGTGTAGCTGTTTTTTTTTTTTTGAACGTCTTTATCTAAACGGCAAATGTTCAGATGTTTGTAATGATCGAGGTGCAGCTTTTGCAGATAATGCATTTGAAGTTGAACTTGAATACAACAAAACAGATCTCTTCCTCTGTCTTTCATTGCAAGTCCTGTAAGTGGATATCAGTTATTTTCATGTCGATAAACTGAGAGGAGAGAAACTCCGACCGCGTAATGTGGAGGGATGGGCTGATTACTGGCCAGGAGGAGGTAGGCTGAGGTTTGGGGAAGAAGAAAACAAGTGCAACAATGTTGTTTCCAAGTGCTGAAGTCATTTTTAATGGTGTGGAGAGAGAGTTTTTTTCTGCTGCTTGGAGCAAAGAGATACAGGACTGCTTCTCTCCACCCCTGTTGCTGCAGACTGCTGTTTAGCTGGCTGAAAGGAAACTATTAACTTTTCCCGAGACAAATTTGGCCGCCTGTAAAGAGGACAACAAAAAAATTGTGGAATATTCTGTGAAAATATTCCAAATTTAAACAGTTACCCCCTTTATTTTATTTCTATCAAAATTCATATGATAAATAACTATTATACATAGCATTATCAAAAGTAGTAATTTATGCGTTATTTTAACAACAGAAGGAATAATTGTTGCATTTATGTTTCTAAAAACAACAAATATGCATATCAAAGTTTTGTTACTGTTAAAACATTTATTGTGCTTTGGGAACTTCTTAGTGCTCCATATTAAGTATTATACCTTTTAGAAGTTAAGGTTTAAAAGTGAAGTATCTTCAAGGACTCGCTCTGGGCAGGAACGATTTCCAGTATCAGTCAGAATCACAACGAATCTCAAAGAGCCTCTGACTGAAGACTGTTGCTTTTTGACAGTCTGTTGACTTTCCTGGAAGACACAATCAGTCGTTAACTTTGCTGTTCCTCTATCACTCATTCATCACTGCCAAAACTGTTGTTGGTATTGTTAGTTTTACAAATGTATCCCATTTTTGCTCAATGAAAGCATCAATGAATTAGAAAATATGATTAAATCCAGTTACAATTTACCGTTAAGTGAAATAAATCACACTTCTTTGTGGAACTGGTATCCTAAAGAGGCATAAGACAAATGGGAACGTTTTTCAAGAGCAGCATTTGTTTTTGTGGGGCCATTATTGCTGTGACACAAGGTGGTAGCCATATAGTTAACCTAACAAAAAAACAACAAAAAGCCCTGATCGCCACTCATCATTGTCACAACAGCACCACTAAATATTGCGATAAAACATTAACTTCCTATCCCCCTAATAGTTAGAAATCCATACATTTATAGGTATACTTTAAAGAAGTGGAAGCATTTGTATTAAATTAACCAGCTGCTCTAGTAGCCTGCAGCCAGGTTGCGTTGCACTAAATATTTTCCATCTGATCTGCCTCTGATCTATAGTGTGTAAAGATTTACCAAATAAAATCTGACATCTAGTTCAAAATAAATTATGGAATAAATTTCCCACTCAGCTGTACTTCTCTTTAAGTAAAACATGCAGATTTCAATAAATCCGCTCTCTTTTTTACTGTTTCTTTTTTCTCTCCCCTTTCTACCTTTTTTTTGCTAAGCCAATAACTTCTCTTTAGACATTATTTCAAGACCCCCTTTTAACATTTTTCTGCAGTTTAATTGCTGTACTCAAATAGTTCAGATTGAGTTTGCAGTGCATATGCACTTGAACATTTTTACACGCAAGAACTCACAATAGGACATGGTGTTTGTCTGGTGGGGCCTTTAATCTTCTATATAAATACGAGAAGAGCTTTTTTCTTTTTTTTTTATTATCCTTTAATGTCAAGCAATTACCCTCTAACTGTATCCACTTTTGTTCACTGCCATTTAGATCTGACCTGTAAGAGCAATGGGAAAGCGGTATCTTTCTGGCAATTTCTCTTCGCCGGTAACTTCAGCTGTTTAATACGCTTAATCGTCGACGTATGAGAACAATTTAAGGCTCGAAACTCATAATTGTATGGAAACAGAAATGGAGGGACTTCGTGTGTAATGAGTTTTAGCTCTTACAAGAGCGAAATTGGCTGCAGTAGTGAAAGCGCAAACCGAAACTCCTATTTGAATGTTAGTTTTTTTTTTTTTTTCTTTTTCAGGGCTTCAGCAACTGTTAGATTCCTGCGTTCCCCTCATCCCCGCCCCATCTGAGCAGCACATGCAAGTGTAAAAACCAATTTTTTGCGGGAGGAAGAACAAAAAGCCTTCCATAAGATACTATACACACACAGAGGAGGTCTGGACGCGGTGGTTAAGATGATACGGGGTGCTCACCTTGTAATTGCTTGTCTCCACCGCTTACGATCTGGTTTCACAGTTAACCGTTGTTTCCACCCTCCCTTTCCATTGTGAGCACAGATGTTTCCGAGTGCGGCGCAGGTGTAAAGTAGTTCTTCTCGCACTCCAGCAGGAAAGAGCGGGGCCCAACCGCCCGCTGCACCACTGCCATCGCACTCAGGCCGCGCTTTTGGCTGTTTAAACCCCCCCTGAGTTGCATGTATAGGCAGCATTTTTAGAATTCCTCAGGAAGTCTGGTTGTGCATCAGAGAAGACGCTTTGATGCATGTAGTGTAATTATGGTGTGTTCATATGTGAAACAAGGATATATTGCAACCTGACTTTGATTTTTTTTTTCTTCACTGTTGCTGGGTACCAAGCAAACATTTACTTTGTTTTGTTTGAAGCGTAAAGTAGAGCAGATGAATCAAAGTTCTGACGTCTTTCTGGTGAAGATTGATGTGTACGATAGCACCGCGTGGAAGGTGGTTGACAGACGAACGCCATGGCTGTTGTGATGTGTGTAGAGGTTTTCCTTTTTTGTGATCAATGTTTGGTTAGTGTTTGGTAGAAAGAAACGAAAAAGAGATGCATCAATCAGACTTTTCTGGTCACCAATTTTTTGTAAACCTCTGACTTGTCATTAAGTGTTTTTGTCAATTCTTTTGACAAGATTTAGAAACTGCATTAAATCCTTTTTGCTGACCTCCGTGTAATGAGAGGTCGTTCTTTTTTTCTTTTTAATCTTAGCAGTAGTCACGGGAGATGAGGAGCATTACTACACATTTTTACTAATGTTTTTATAACGGCCAAATAATGGCAGTAGTTTACGTTTTAAACTAGTTTTAGCATTTTATGTGAGTGGTTAATACTGCGAGAACAGCAAAAGTAGCGTTCTCTTCGGGGATTCCCTTTAACTTTTTCTCTTCTGACCCACATAATACTGCTGAAAAACAGCAAGTAGTGTTTTTATCAAATTAATGGTGGGATTCGATTACATGTTTTTCGACAGAGTTCTTTGCGGGGTCTGTTCTTAATTGAAAACTATATACTAACAAAATTTGAAAT
>CAEGAF010031524.1:0-14100 GCA_903067075.1 Micropoecilia bifurca | reverse complement strand
CATCCATTTTCTTGCACCCTTGTCCCTTAATGGGGTCGGGAGGGTTGCTGGTGCCTATCTCCAGCTGGCGTTCCGGGTGAGAGGTGGGGTCGCCCTGGACAAGTTGCCAGTCTGTCGCAGGGCAACACAGAGACACACAGGACAAACAACCAGGCACACACACAAAAAAAAACCATGCACACACACTCACACCTAGGGCCAATTTAGACAGACCAATTAACCTAACAGTCATGTTTTTGGACTGTGGGAGGAAACCGGAGAACCCGGAGAAAACCCACCATGCACAGGGAGAACATGCAAACTCCATGCAGAAAGGCCGGGGCCGGGAATCGAACCCAGAACCTTCTTGTTGCAAGGCAACAGCTCTACCAACTGCCCCACTGTGCAGCCCTGTAAAAATCAAATATGAGATAAATACTGTTTGTCAATTGAAATTGATCAAAATTCTTATCATAAGAAATTTTTCCCACGATAAAGGACACATGATACAGTAAATGCCCAATATGAGTTTCTGATCGTTTTGCGGAGCTAACACTGTGAAACTGTATTCTAGACACAGTTAGAGCAGGTTACATATAAACGAAAAGATGTGCATCAAAACACACTAAAAGCTCCATCTGGTGTTGCTTTAGCACCACTACACATTAAATTGAAGTCAGCAGATGCTCAATAGATGGCTCCTGGCGTTTAAAATGTGTCAAATTAATTTTACCCTGTTTGAGCAGGTGTGGTGTACAGTTAGCACACTGGTGTCCCAACATCAACCCCAAAGTCAAATGTACCCAGTAGGCAAATTGTTTTTCCAGCTTAAAACATTTATTGTCTGCTCAGCAATGAATTAAATATGCAATACTTTAATAAAACAAAGTGGCATTTTTTGTTTTAAACAAAGGCATACAGTTTCTTAACTTTTTGTGTAATTTTTTTTTCATTTTTAGGTCTAGAGCATCTTTTGATCTATTCTCAGCAAGAAAAATGAAAACTTTATTAAAAAAACCCTTTTTTGTTTAACCAAGTTTAATAAATATATGTGCTCTAGTCTTTTTTTTCAGGAAAAATTCACTGGATGTTTATAGATCTTCTTGTAATGAAATTGAAATTTAAGGAAAACGCAGGTATTAAAAGAAAAATCACTTCTAAAGAGTTACTAACTTTAGTCAGAAAATGCCACCAGGTATTTAATTAATGTGTTACACTTTTAAAATGTTAGGGGTGTCTATTAAATGTCCGATGGCTTCTACTACATATGTATTTGGGTTTCTAATGGTACCTGGTAGACAGTAGGTGAAGCCGGCAAGCCTGTGATTAATGTCCAAAATAGCATTCCGTACCTAAATCGCTCCTACTTTCAGGTTATAATGCACATGGGTTTTGATTGTTTCTTTTAGTGCTTTAAAAAAATGGTTTTAAAGTCCTAAAATATAAATAAAATGAATTAAGGACTATATTCTGATGATTCAAAATTTGTTATATTTCACACAATTAACACAAAATATGAGTTTTAGTAAATTGTATTACTGAAATATGATGTAAGAAAAACCAAAACCTATTTGAAATTCCTACAAGTATCATTCTGTTTAAATGTTTCTGGTAAAGGAAAAGGAGGTTTCTGTAATAGAGACACTTTTTAATTTATTTTACATTGTGCTTGGGTCCTTTGTTTTTTTCAGTAATGACGGGTCAGAGTTTGGGGCCTCCATTTACCACAAGGTGAACAGGAACCTGGAGGCAGCGGTGAACCTGGCCTGGACATCAGGAAGCAACAACACACGCTTTGGGATTGGAACCAAATACCATCTGCACAAGGACTCGTCCCTGTCTGTAAGAAATAACACGTTATTGTTATTATTTACTGGAGTTAGAAATTCATGTTATGAATGACACTTAGTGGCACATCTGAAATATCCTCTAAAATAAGTGAAAATTGCCTTTTTGAGTGTTGAGGAACTTTTACACAAACAAGGAGGTTGATTTCAGTTCTGCTTCTCCGCTCAATGAAGACAGTTAATATATAAATGTACCTAAATATAAAAAATATAGGTGTTTTTCTTTGTTTCTTGAGTTTTTTTCAAAAGGGAGCGTATATACGTGGCATTGATTTGGAGAGACGGCCTGGAGAAAATGTATTGTCTGGCTTTACTTTTTCAAACTCCTTTATAATGAGATCAAATGTAATAAAGGTTAGTAGTATCTATTTTATTTAAAAAGACGCTGTTTTCATGTCTCTATGTAGCAAGTTTTGTCCCAAAAGGCAACAAGGGAGATCTGGTCTCACTGTTCTAAATATCGACATACATTGCATCAAAAGATCTGTGTGTGTTCATTAACCATGACCTGACATACTGCTGTAACAGCTGAGGATATGTGTAACGAATATTACATTTTGTTTTCACAAAACCTTTTTTGGATTTTGGTCAGTTTCCCCGGTTTTAAGCTCCTTCAGAATGAGCTGTTTTTGGGCGTCCTGTCACTTTAAATCCAAATAAGCTGCTGCTGGAACTCTGCCTGGGTTGCTAGGAGACGGGTTGGGCTTTGCTGGGTTGCTAGGTAACTAGGATTTCTGAAGCCTTTCATTTTCCAGACACAAAACCCATAAAACCTATTATGAAAAAGCAGCTGTGTGTTGTAGTTTTTTTTAAGCGCATGGACTGTTTTTGAAGTGTTAGAGACCCAAATGGAAGCATGAAAATGTACAAATGTTTAAGAATAATTATAATCAATCAATCATCAATCAATCAAATTTTATTTGTATAGCAGATTTCAGCAGCAAGGAATTTCAAAGTGCTTTACACAATTTAAAATAAAAATAAAAACAGAGACAGAGATTTTGAAAAAGATTAAAGATAAAAACATTATTAAAATTAAAAACATTGATCCACATGAGGACTTGCCCTTACAGGGTCTTCCTCGAACAGAGTTTTAGCAGAGCGACATCGTATAAGGATTCTTACTTGAATTATTACCTTTTTTTTCTTTTCTCTCTCCTCTCAGGCAAAAATCAACAATTCCGGCATCATTGGGCTTGGATACACACGAACCCTCAGGCCAGGTTTGCCCTCTCGACATTTTGAATGTTGTTTTCAGCAGAAACGACTCAAAGCAATCGCCGAAGTTACCTGTCACTCACTCCCGATGTTCTCCCCACGCAGGAGTGAATCTCTCCCTCTCTGCGATCATCGACGGGAAGAACGTCAACTCCAGCGGACACAAAGTCGGCGTGGCGTTCGAGGTGGAGGCGTAAACCAGAGAACGGAGGCGGGAAAAGGAAAAAAAACAAACAAAACGGCCTCAAATGTGACGACACTCAGCAACACGTGAACACATCACCCCTCTGAGTCCAAGACACACACATGCACAGATGCACGTTCTTTGGCCTTAACCCGGAAATCCTGGTAACCTCTAAGACCTACAGTACTGTAACTGTCACCCAGTCCTAATGTATTTTTGCATTTTAGTATATATATGACTTTCAACACAAATCTAAGAGTGTATTTTTATTAGTATGCAGCGAAACAATACGATTAACAAATAAAAGTGCACTTTTAACTTGAGCATTAGTATTCGGAGAGAAGACGCAAGTTCTGAGGCATCGTTTAATTTTAACTGGTTGGTTTGGTTACGTTCAGCTGGATTATGGTAGGATTAACACAGGCTGCCTGTTGGGAGTGTTGTGGTTTTGTTGCATGATTTTAAGACTTTTGTGAAAGTTTGTACAAAACAGATGCAATAGAAACCAGAGCGAAAGATGAAACCTCCTCCTCTCAGCCTGAGAAGCTGACTTTGATTCTTCCTCCTGACCTCAGGAGCAAACTGTAAATCCTCAACTACCTAAATGTGTTTTTCAGATCTTATTTGGTAAACAAAACAAAAGGGATCGATTGATATTTGGATTTCCGTGTCAACTCGACCGGTCATGTTTCAGCCTTTGTCACATTTCACAACTGTGCTGTGGAATTATAGGAAGTATCGTTAGCATGTAGGACCTCAAAGTAATTTCATCGAATAAGCGAAATAAAGAATGTCAAACACCACAATCCTGTTGATTTGCAGTATTATTATTATTAATTTATCAGCCACAGAGGAGGAAACCACCAAGGCTCCATCAGTTTCACGATCCACAAAGAAGAGAATTTTACAAAAAACCTTTAAATTGACCTTGCGCCGACCCAAAAGGACAGCTTCAAGACGGACTTGAATTTTCAGCTGCTTACATTGGGAAGCTTTGTGAATAAAAGTTTTATGGTCAAATGAGACAAAGATATTGAAAATGATTGTAGAGCGAATGTGAGGCTCCAAACCTAATGTGCCAAACAAGCAAGCATAGAGGTGGTCGCATCATGCTGTGGGGATGTTTTACTGCCAGAGGTGCTGCTGCATTGCTTACAGTGGATGAAATTCTTCTCAAAACTTGGCATAAAGTAAATAAATGGAGCTTCTGGAAGAAATTAAGTCTTAAAACTAAATATTTGGAAAAGGCTGAATGTTTCTGATGACCAAAGCTGGAAAAACTAACCCACATACTAAGAGCCGTTAAATGATACACCAAATGTTAATTTGTCAGTATTTGATTTATTTCAGATTGTGTTTGAGTAAAACTGTGACAGAGAGGAAAACGTATTTAAAGAAATGTTATCAAAAAATATTCTTTCACTCAAAACATGATCATGAGTTAAAATTACAGCTGAATTGGTTCAACCCAAGTATAAAAATACCTCTTAATTTCCTCTAAACACCTGAAATAACAAATTGTGATTAGACGATATTTACAGGTCTAATGGTATGATGTGTGTAATAACCAGTAATGTTTCATTCTGTACAGTAACAATTTGGATTAAAAATAAAGTGTCTGTTAAAAAATAATTGTAAGAAGACACACCATAGGGTGGATTGTACTTGTATCAGTTTACATAAGAGGAAAAAAATCCAGCCTAGAAATGAATCTCCTTACATTTCTGCATAAAATTATTTACATTCACCTTTAAGTATAAAACAGAGGATGAAATTTGCAGTTTTTTTTAGCTAAGTGTTTGTAGATGTTAAAACCTTTTTAAAAAAGGTTTTTAAAAATCTCCCGGTAAAGAAGTATTTTACAAAATAGACCCTAGAATGTTAATTTTTTTTAGATCCCGGGACATGTCGGATCGCTCGGATGAATCTCTTCGTTAAACTCCAGAACTGGTCTGGCACCTTCCTGTTGTTACAACCGCCGACCACACGGAGGCAGCAGAGAGTCACGTTTAGGCGCTTCAGGAGAGATCGCTGGAGAAGCTCTGCTCTCCTCGCAGCCACGTCCATTCCTTCAGCATCTAGGAGAAAATCACAAAATAAAAACCATTCACCATTCCACTAGTACAGAGGTTCCCAAACTGTGGGGCGCACCCCCTACGTGGGGCGCCGTGCCATTGCTGAGGGGGCGCGGGAAGCCGTCTGGATGAAAACAACACGAACGCTGTATGCGCTGGGTTTTTACCTTAGAATGTCCAACTCTCTGTTATTCCTGTCAATTTGATACAGTAGGAGCTTCCACACTTCCCATATCTGTGTCCTCTGTCACTTTTATCAGCAGTTAAAACTGCCGCCTTTAAACGCAACATGAGCGCTACGACACCCCGCTGGGTTTGCACCTGTACGGCAGTGAAGGAGACCAGCTGCTGTACGGAGCTACGCAGGTGTGTTAGAATCATGACAGCAAAACACAAAGAACTTTGGACAGTTTTTCCCCCAAACTAACCAACTCAGTTGAGTGAAGCTGTTGGATGCAGGTAATGTTAGCTAAAAGATGACTAGCTAATATCAACACAGCACCTTAAGCTTAACAAGTAGCCTGTAGGCTACTGGTGTTGTTGTCTATGTTCAGCTACGTACGAATCCCCACCTCGTCATTTCAACCAGAAAATGTTTGGGAACCACTGGGGGGCGCAGAAGAAAAAGTTTGGGATCCATTCCACTAGTACATTAAAGAACAGCAGGCTCAGTTCTTTCAGTGAGTGGACAAACCTCCATGCTGCTCTCTGACTCCTGGATGGTTTCATGCAGTAAACTCTGAAGGCGACTCTCGAACGTCCTGCTCTCCTCCACTAGAGACTCATCCCTGCAGACACACATGATTCACGGCGTTAAACCTCTTATCACAACTTGTCTGACTGTATTCCCAGGAAACTGGACTGCATGCAAGCATGAAAAATAAAGAGAAGGGAGCATTCAACCCCAAAAAACGCCTTCACATGCTTTCTGATGAGTTGATATTCTCAGGGCTTCCTCAGAGAGATTGATGTTTATCAAAGCTGCATAAGGTGAAGGAGTTGCTGCTGATTAAATACTCACTGCTGCTGCAAGCTGTTTCTAGGGGTCAACAGAGGAGGCACGGACGAAGGCGTCCGGAGTCCATCAGGGCTCCCGCTAACAGGGCTTCGAACTTTGCTCTGCACAAAAAAGAGAAAATGCTTTTTCACGTTCGCTACAGCAGGAGCTGT
The DNA here is from genome assembly GCA_903067075.1 of Micropoecilia bifurca. Lineage (NCBI taxonomy): Eukaryota > Metazoa > Chordata > Actinopteri > Cyprinodontiformes > Poeciliidae > Micropoecilia > Micropoecilia bifurca. The sequence goes on along the minus strand of CAEGAF010031524.1, from coordinate 7,627 downwards.
AGCTGAATATTTGTGTCTTGATTGTACATTTGGATAACTGGATAACCAGCCGCTTCTTCCTGCTCCCGTTTTACAGATTGTTTTCTTAAAGTTTGAATCATTCAAAATGAATAAATAAGATCTTGTGTCGTATATTTCTGTCACATTAATTGAGCCTCCTTACACAGGCGATTTTCAGCAGGTCCCAAAGCTCCTTCTGTCGTTTCTCCTGCAGACCCATCAGGACCTGTTCGCTCTCGGCCAACTTCTGGACCACTTCCTCCACCTTCGGCAGCAGCTCCATCACACGGTGGCGACACATTGCAGTCTTACTGCACACACACAAAAAAACCCCCCAAACACTTTAGCAACTGGAGTGACTGTTGTTGGGATTTACCTGTGCAAAAGGTAACCGCTAAGGTAACCTGTCCTTGAACAGGTTAGAATAGATTACTGATCTTTAAAACCTGCCGATTCTGATTTAGGTCGATACCAATTTCCTTTGTCTGAAATGTTACAAGATGAAGCAAAAACGTTGCAAAGATGTCAACAGTGGGTCGATCTGTCATTCAACCTTCTCTTGTGGGAGAGCAGCAGAGGACAGTGGTTGATTTTTAAACCTTTGCTGAAACAGGTCAGATCACTGGTCCCTAAAAATTAAGGAAATTGACAACAATAAATCGGCCGGCCGATAAAATCAGTTCACCCCCAGTGTATGAAACATGTTCAGTACATTTTTAGCTCAAAATCATTCTTAGATTATCAGATTATCAGTCTGCTCAGTTCTGCCTATTTCGAGTTGGGCATCTTGACACCTTAAATCAAAATAAGCTGCTGCTGGCCACATCCCTCCTAACTCAGCGTTTACACCCAATTACTACAGACGGACAACTATAAAACAGTACATCTTTGAAAAGCAGAAGTAGAGCCTCCTGTACAACCAGCAAGAATGCAGCAAGTGATTTCTGGATGGTAAGTCAACAGCAAAACATTTGTCTTTTCCAGCAGCCATTGTACAGTGCATACAGTGGTAAAACCAGCTGACCAAACATGCTGCAGCTCAGCTTGGATTGCTAGGTAACAGTGCAGTGCCTGTTGAATGGGACTTAGGAATCGGGAAATTTTAAAAACGCTAAAACGTTCTAGCCGTTTCTAAACGGCTAAAACTTTAGAACTCAAACAGTTGAAACCCAAATGCAAATATAAATAATCACACAAATGAAGCCTGCATTATGATGCTAAAAACTAGCTTGGAAGTGGATGGTTTTGCAGGGTTTTACAAATTCTTCTGCAGTGCATCTGCTTGTGTGTTAAAGCCCGAGGTTACTGGGTCGGGTGTGAGGGAGCATTCTGGTATTACTGGTAGTGGATGCATCATGCACACATGGTTTGGTTTGGTCAAGTAAAGTTAAAGACAACCTGGTTGAGTCCAGACTGGACTGGCACGGCTCCAAGTGAGCTGCTGTAGCGGCCTTGGCCTCTGGGTCCAGCTGCTCCTCTGGATTCAACCAAAAAAATCTCCCCAATCAAATATGAGGAGAAATCTATGACCCCCATGCCAATGCAAAGAAACAATCAGTCTACTTGTTTGCAGAAATGGCTTAGTGATTATAGTTCTCTAGTTTCTCTGTTTACTTTTGTTCGCCCTGCCAGATTCCCCTCCAGGTTTCTTGTTTCCACTTGGTTTTATTAGTTTCACTTGTAATCACTCTCCTCTGTATTTATCCTGTGCTGGTTATCCTGACTCTGAGCTCTGGTTGCCTTGTTTTGTTTTGTCACACGTCTGGGTTTTGTCTGAGTTGACATTATTAGATCCTTTGTTTTTGATTGTGCTCTGCCTCCTGCCTGCATTTCAGTCCTCCGTTCGAAGAAGCACAGAAGGATGCAGCTTCAGGAAAGATAATTTTTTAATGTGATCAGGGCTGGATTTACAAGAATATGGGCCCCTGGGCTGGAAACCGTTTTGGTGGCCTATCCAATCAATCAATCAAGTTAATTTGTTATCAAATTTTAGCAACATCATAAAAACACAAAAATAAAAAGTCATTAAAGCATCACTGAGAAACCGGATACATTTTGTTGAGTGCCTGTCGTAATAAGCAATAAATCAATTAATTGCATGACCTATTAAAACCATAATTCATTTTGTTGTTTTATTTATTTTGAATATTTAAAATGTCTTCCAGTTCCAGAGTTAGATGTTTAAATTTAATGTTTATTGAGCTTTGAGAATGTGTTCTTGCATTATTAGGGCATTTATTTAAAAAATAGCCTCAAAACAACAATATTATCGTTTATCGCAATAACTTCTAAGACAATTTATCGTCCAGCAGAATTTGTTGTTGTGTCAGGCCTAATACCAGGTAGGTTTAATACGTCCGTCGGTCAATAGTTTGATGTTGTTCACCCCAAAAAAAGAGTATAACTTCATAATTTACTTCCACCCACTCCTTTGAACATGTAAATATGCTTTGCTACTACTCTTCTTTTGATCTGCTTGCTTTTGTTTTAATTTTATTTTTATATAGCTTTGTGCACTACGTTCATTAAAGTCAAAGTACTACTACTAATAATTTTTGAATACTTGAGTATTGTTTATATTCATAAGGATCCCAAATGCTATAAGAACTTATCTGACATGGCGCTGCGACTCTTACATGAAGGACAATGTGTGCATTCATTAAAAAATGAAAAAATCTGCGATGCCATGAAGTTATTTTTTTCACCTTAACAAGCCGTTGATTAAATATCCTAGAGGAACGTAAGCAAGTTCTTTTGTGATCATTACAAGTTTGACTAAATTATGCTATGACAACCATAAAGTTGTAATTTATTTCCATTAGTTAGACTGTTTCTTGGCCGATAAAAGCACAAACTACACGTGGATGTTAGTGAAGTACCTGAGGACTGAGTAGAAATCTCTGAGTTTCTTCTCGTAGAACTGAACCGCCTGAACCATCAGACGGGCCGTTTCTGTGCCGTCACCTGGCATCCGCTGGTCTGAGGAAGGAAAACCAGAACGCCGTTTGTTTCCATTTGCAGACACCCAGACGAGTGCTGATGCATGAGAAAGAAAGAAAGAAAGAAAGAAACAAATAAATAAAAAAGCCCATACCTCTGGGTTTTTCTCTGAGTTTGCGGAACAACTCCATGGCTTTTCCTTCCCTGAGGATTAAAAGGCAGAAGTGAGTCTGAGCTGGAGGAGAAGTGGGTTTTTGGTTTTATTTTTAAACTTTGGGTCAGACTCACAGCGTGTCCAAAGTCTCGCCGCTCCTCCACGGCTGCCTCTGCACATCCACGATGTCTGGCTGCAGCTTCATCATCTCCTCTTCCAGTTCGGTCACCTGGGCCTTCAAACACACACATTTTAATCCTTTGAATAATCCGAACACTCCTTACATAGACAATGAAACACTCCAGCATACCTGACCACAGCTCAGGGCTGTTTGCTCCATTTCCCTCCAAACGCTCAGAAGTTTCTCCGACGCTGTAAAAGTGCCATTCAGACAGTTTTGGATAAATTAGCTCCTGCTGAGGTGAAGCGTGGTCATTTCCTAATCTAGTTCAAATCTCTGTAAAATATAATGTACCGATCCCGGTGGCCGTCTGCTCGTTGTACTTGTCCATGTCGATGTGAAGGCTGGTGTTGAAGAAATCCAGCTTGGCTGTCAGCCGCTGGTACATGGAAACCATCTCAATCTTCTGTTTGGACAACGTGGAGTTGTGCCGCAGGAGGCTCATGCTGAGAGAAGAAGAAGAAAATATTCTTTCTGCTTGTGCATAAATATGTAAACAACAGTGTGCAAAAACCTCGGCTCATTTATCGCCTTAACCTAGCTTGTATTCTGTTTCCAAAAAAAGTAAAAATAATCATGTGATATTTTAAAGTAGTCTTAAGTAAGATGAAAGTTAACCTTACAATTTATGTTAAGCTTTGACTTATTTTAAAATTTTTGTTAACTTAAACTGTAACGTAAGTTTTAATCTAATTTAAAATTTAAGTTAAAGTAAGAGTTTAAGTAAAGTTTTAAGTTAAGCTAAACTTAAATCGTAACTTAAAATATAAGATTAACTTTAATCTCAAGGCTGTTTTCTGATAACAATCTTTATTTTCATTGCATTTTCCTTGGAAAAACAGATAATGTAGAAATTTACCCCAAAAAACAGCCCTGGTGAAGGTTCAGATATGACTCTCAATCATGGGGTAAAATTTTACCACTAAGTATTTTTAACTAGAAATATTTCTGTTTAAATCGTATTTCATTCGGATAAATAATTTCCAGAGCCATTCTTTAGTTTCCATAGCAGTAAAACGTGAATTAGAAGTGGTTTAAAACTTTTGCTCAGTCCCGTGTTGATTAACTGGTGTGTTGGACCTACATGGTGGCTTTCTGGCCTTGCTGCAGCCGCTGCCAGTCTTCCTTCAGGGAGCGGATGGTGTGCCACACCTGGCCGCAGGTTCTCCTCAGCTGGCTGTACGGAAGAGAGTGTCTGGGGTCTTTTTCTGTGACAGAGACAAGAAGCAGGTTTCACCAACTCCAACTTTAGACAGTTTAAAATCTTTTAAATAACATTTAAGAACTATATCATAACAGAAATGTACAAAAGAAATGTAGGGAGGAACCAAAACTGTGCTAAATAGCTAGCTAGTTAGCAACATGCTAGCTGCTAATGCCTTGTTTGTATGCTAGCAAGCCTCAATAGGGTTCAGTCGTGTTTCAGCCTATGAAGACGTCTCTGCCTGAGTTGACACTTTTAATGGCCTTTTAATGCTATTTTAATGCAACTTTTCTTTTAAAAGTGTCATTATTTATCAAAAGTGTCATTTAAAAATGCTAAGTTGACACCTTTAATGCACTTTGATTGCAGCTTTACATTAAAAATGGCATCGTTTACCAAATAACACTTCGTGACAACAGTCCTAAATATTTATGAAAACTTTTTCATGACAGTTGTTATATTTTATTTATAACAGTGTCATGTCAATCTTATAACCTTTCAAATAAAGTTTTACCAAAGGTCCTGTGACAAAAAACCTAAATCATGTTTTGGCAAAAAAGAAGTGGTGACTTTTTGTCTTGCAAAAATCACTTAGCAATAAAAAGAAAAGACATGGGCCATTATTTTAGGAAGGTGATGGTTGTCTTTAATTAATTTAGGACATTTTAAAACCTTTTTTTTAAAGATATTAATTGAGGACCTTTCAATCATATGTGTAGCTTCTGGTGCAAATATCTTGGTAAACTTGAATTAAGACAAAACTAACTCAAAAGAAACTTATCAGCAAGATATAGAAGTTTGTTTAAAGTAAATAATTTCTTGATACTGATGAAAATGTACTAATTCCAGTGGCAGATTATTTCAATTATAACATGGGAAAATTGTCGTTATAGGTAAATTTATTTGCCAGTGGAACTAGCACTTTCCCCCCAATATTATGGAATTATTTACATAAAACAAGCTGGGATATCTTGCTGAAAAGACACTTGTAAGTTTGTTTTGTCCTATTTCAAGTGTGACATTTGCAGTAGAAACAAGAATAAGATGTCTTGGTAAGAGTTGGTGTTTTGCATTGTGCATGGACATCCTGAGGTTTCAGGACCTTTCTGCAAACCGAAGCATGCCGAGTTGCTGCTGTTTACTTACGGATGAAGCGGATATTTTCTGGAAGTATCCGAGGACTAAACTGGGGCTCATACGTGCAAGAGGAGCAATCAAATAAGAAAACAAGAGTGTAGTCTGTCCGTCGTCCATCTACCTCCTATAGAAAAGCAAAGTAATGAGCCGCAGTCTCAAGGTTTGAGGTTTTACACTTTGCTTGTAAGTCGTCGTTACCATATAATTTACTGCGGACTGAGAGGCGAGCGCGTTTGGCTCCAGGACCAGCCCTGCTTCCAGCAGCAGCTCCTGATTGGCTGCAGGGATGTTGGTGTCTTTTTCAATCCTCAGCTGAAGGTTGGCTACCGTCTCGTCGTCCGAGACGGCGTATATCAGGATTTTAGCAGACATCATGTTCAGGACGTGAACCAGCTGAAGAGGCGGCATAAAATGAGGCAAACAAAGCAGGATGTAAAAGTAGAAATGGTTCTCTGCTCACCTTGAGCTGCAGAATGGACTCCAGCTGGTGGAAGCAGTCGCTGGGTGTGTTATTGGGGTCTTTGCCTCTCTCCTTTGGCGACCATTTTAACATCAGCTGGAGCCACTTTTCCAGCCTCTCTGATAACAGACTGTCAGACAGAAGACAGAGATGGAGGTGAAAACACATCTTTATGTGTTAGAAAAATAAACACAACAATTTTCAAACATTAAACCAGACTGACCTTTTTTTTGTTTTAAGTCAGCAAAACTATTTATATTTGCTATGAAATCAAATAATGAGATTCTGTTAAAGAAAAGTCAACAAATCTGAACTTTTCATACACTAAGATTTGTATTCTTTAATTTGGCCAGGGTTAGACCAGATAATGTAATGGTTTTAATTCACAGCATTTGATTTAACTGGAAAGATACCATTAAAGAAACACTTCAAACCCAACACTGGCGGCTAAAAACATGTCACAATATTTCAGTCAATATTTATAATTATTGATTAGTTTTCATTTAAATTAGTGATCTTTCCTGTTTTATTCAGGTTCTTTTTTATTTTAAAGCAGTTATGAGACCAAGTGGTAAAACAGTTAATCAGTTACTCAACAGATCGTTGCTAGGTAACCAGTGGTTACTCAGCAAGTGGTTGCTAGGTAACCAGAGAGTGACCAGGGAGCCATTTTCTAGCCCTACTTGACATTATGGGAAAATAAAAAGAAATGAGACAAGATTTACATTAAATAAGAAACACATTTAATGAACAACTTTGTTCACGCAACATGACATTAAAAACATCTTCCTCCAACTACTTCCTGTCTTCTTTGTAGTTTGCGCCATGATCAACGACATTCGGTTGTTGATCATGTAATGTGTGTGAAGAGAAAAAATGTGTTTCAATTGCAATTTTGCAATATAAACCAATTTTGATACAGCTAAAAATAAATAATGTCCTCCTAGGATCAAAACGAGCTTTTTCAAAACTGGTGTGTTTATTATTGATATCGACTGATATGAAAGCTTAATATGGTGATACATTTTTCAGCAATATCGTCCAGCCCTAGTCAAGACGGTGAGTGGAAAATGGTTTTATATATACATGTCTCTGAAATTCTGAGCAAAAAAGTTCGTATTTATTTGCAGAAAATGAGAAACAACAAAAAAAGATTAAGTGCTTTCAGACCTCAAATTATGCAGAGAAAACAAGTTCATATTCATATAGAAACAATGGAAACAAATGTTTTAACTCAGAGATCAATATTTGGTGGAACAACCAGGAGGTTTTCAATGGGTTCTTATTTTTTATATGTATAAATATTAGGACTGTATAATAATATCGATATTGCGATACATATCGATATTTTCTTTCCTAGAAAAAATTGATATTCATCTGCAAGTATCATAACATCCAACTGTCACCTTGTTCACTCATTGCTTGTTTCGCACCAAGTCATCAGGCTTATAGTGATTCCTTCAAATGTTCAGGTTAAAAAGGTATCAAAATATTCAGAGCAGGAACTTGGTTCACTTTATTTACTTTACTAATGCATGAAGCTACAGTTTG